>JAWPHD010007813.1:0-123375 GCA_037043455.1 Cyrtodaria siliqua | reverse complement strand
AGTTATGAAGTTCGAGACCCGACCTCGGGTAGCCTTCCCGCTGATACAGCCTAGGGAGTGAATGCCACGCGTTGCCGGGACCTTTGCCGACGGCTGCCCACTAGTCCCGTTGTGTCACCCAATCTGTATCGGCCGTCGGCCGAAGGTTGTTCAACGCTATATTATTCTATATGACTGTATATAGCTCTATGTGCCATGTTCCAGACTCGAACTCGTGTAGCCTTTCCCTTAATATGGACTAGCGACCGAGTGCCACATGTACTGGGGACCTTTGCCGACGGTTGGCCACCGTTCCCGTTGTGTCGCAAAATCTGTGGGTCGGCCCAGTGGCCGTACGCAGAGGGTCGCTCAACACTATTTCTCTATTTATAACGTATAATGTATATAGCTCTATGTACCATGTTCGAAATGCCGGTGACGTGATAAAATCCAAGTCGCCAGTTGGTACACGTACATGTTCCAAAATGCTCTACACATAATGGACTTTCAGAAAAATAGGGTGTACAAAATTCCCCCTGGGGTGAGGGTTACTCCTACTCTATTTTCTATTGTACCGGTATTATATATTTTTCTAGATTTTAACCAAATACCCGCAATGGATTGCAGAAATAAGTGATTTTGGTCCTTTTTTGCAACCTATTTCAGCAGATATGTTATATCTGATGCAAGAAAACACTTGAATAGGTATGCTTTGCAACATTATATTAATTCAATTTGATAAGTTTATGTTAAAACTATTTTCAAAAAAAATTCCAGATTCCGTCGATTTTTGACAGAAATACACATTATTCGCCTAAAAATTAAGGCATACGGTTCGGGACTTTTTTCTACTTAATTATTGGACCTTTATCTATACACAAATGTTACAATGTGTCCTTGCACAAAAGTTATATATGATGCCAGGAAAAACTTGAATATACGAGTATATGCTGTGCAACATTCTATTACTGCAGTTTGATAAGTTTATATTGAATCTAATTTCAAAAATGAATTCCAGATTCCAGCGATTTTTGACAAAAATACACATTTTTCGCCCCAAAATTAAGGCATTTCCAAACATCATTCGGGTTGGGACTTTTTTCTACTTAATCACTGGACCTTACCCTGCCCAAAAAGGTTACAATATTTCTTTTTTCTATTGTATTAGAATTTTTTCTATTTTTTAGTTAAATATCCCCAATGTATTACAGAAATCAGCGATTTTATTCAATTTTTAAAAAATTACCCAAAATCTCAATATTTAAGGATCGGATACATGAATTATATGGTGGGACACGTAGAGATGCGTTCCGAGAAAGATTCCATTAATTCAAATTGGTTCTATTATATTCCATTCTTTTTCTAAAAAATAATTCCAGATTTCGGCGATTTTCGTCTAAAAACGCAAGGTTTTCCCCCAAAACTCTCTAAATCCCCAACGCTCAGATGGCACACATTTTCATTTTGAAATTTACTGTATTTCCTTTCAGAAAATCATACCCTACAAAATCCCCCCTGTGGGGGAGGATTTATCCTACTAGCTCAGTGCCTATATGCTCGTGTAAATATAATACAAACAAACCGATAGCCTAGAAAGCCACAATGAAGGTACTCAGTGACTTGGCAGAAGTCATAGCAACAAGAGAATAAACCATTAAGGGCACGACAAGAAAGATCATAGACGAAAATCAAACGCCACCGTCCCAATGGGATTTAGGTAGGCGTCATCATAGGGTCCACAGCCTGTCCGGTCATCGTAAAATTAAAGAGGAAAGCATAGTGGCGAACTGTAAAAGGGTCCTTTTTTAACAGATAGTATGAAAGTGATCATGACCAAGAATCTTACGAAGTTTATAAATCACATCACCATAGAAGTCAGGTTGTGATAGTCCTTGTCGCAGAAGAGTCGTTAAATTACTTTTATATTTGGAAAGAAGATCAGGGTTACGATAATAAAATTTTGCAAAGGTTTTACGAAGTTTATGGTAACGGTAACCCTGATTGAGTAGCTTTTAAGTTATACAAAGATTACGAATATTAAAGTCCTCAACCCGAGAACAAGCTCTTGAAAAACAAATAAGTTGAGACACATACACCCCATAAGAAGTTGCTCGTCAAGCTTGATATGGGGACCAAGGCGCGGTTTACCCTTAGTTAGAGTTTCAGTGTGGTGATCACCTCTGAAGTGAGAGATGGGGCCCAACTCGCGGTTGACCCTAAGTTAGAGATCCAGTGTGGTGATATCCCCTGAAGTCCGAGATGGGACACAAGGAGCGGTTGACCCTTATAGTTAGAGTTTCAGTGTGGTGATCACCCTGAAGTCCGAGATGGGGACCAAGGCGCGGTTGACCCTTAGTTTGAGGTTCAGTGTGATGATCACCCCTGAAGTCAGAGACGGTCTCTGGAAAGAATTTTATAAAATTTAGCTTTGAAGTATACTCGTAATAATGCGCATATGATCCTATATTCTAATTGAATTCATTTGTCACACAATATACCGAAGCGAGATGCGGACATCCGGCTTAAACTATACTAAATTTTATTGAGTTTTGGTATGAAATATACTAAATTTTATTAAAAATATCGCAAACAAAAGCATTTTGGTTAAATTGTAAGAATGCTTGAGAACGTAGAATGTAAGAGTGTGAGCGCGATTTGACACCAAAATGCGTGTGTCTTGAAAGGTATGTTTCTAACGTATGTGTATGTTTGTTTGTGGTGAGGGTGGAGGGTGGGTGTGGTTGCAAGGGTTTAGGTCTCATTCGAATGACTGGCAATGTGAAAAAAGGCTTTAAATGGAAACATTATGGGTGTCAAAACATAATTCGAAAACAGGCGTCACCGTGGCTGAATGGTTAACGACGTTGCTTTGTAAACCTTCACCTCTCACTGCTGTGGGTTCGAATCCCACTGGGAGCTCGACTTGTAAGTGAGGAAGTATCGATTCTTACGGATAGCGGGAGGTGTACAGTACTAGTTCTACCCAGGAAAAGTGGGAGGTCTGCCTCCACCACAAAAAAAAATCGACCGTCTTATATAACCTTGCATGTGTTGAAAATGACCTAAAACACCAAACAAACAAAACCATAATTCGAATACAGCCATCATAATGTGTTTCAAATAATTCTTATTGCTTTTGCCTTCTTGTTTGCCTTCTTGTTTGTCTGTTTGCATGTTTGTTTCTGTGTTTTGTGGTTGACTGTCCTCCTTGAATGCTACTTTCCCTGTCCGATCTTTTTTATATTTCTTCATACTTAGCCTCAATATCCATACGATTTAATTATTGTGAATGAAATGGTTTGCTCTGGAAAACTAGACAACTCGGCCAAATCATCAATAGTTATTCATGTAATGCTTTAAGGCTCTTACAAATATAGATATAAAAATTGAACAGGAAAACCAGCATTCAAGGACGACAGTCAACCACAAACACACTCAGAAACAAAGAACAAATTTAAAGATGAATAAAAGGCCAACTAACAAACATAAAAGGGTTGACAATAGGGCTACCGTCTTGGAACGGTCAGTGGCAAAAAAGGCCGCTGGGGGTTTAAATCAGGTTCTAGGGTGCACCAAACCTCACACTTACAGTACTGTCAACCCAATAAAACGGGACAGTGTAAATAAAGAAATCCCCGCCATGAACTATTCTCTAACTAACAAGGCAGCATTAATAGGAAATATAAGTAAAACACAAAGATGCTCGTTTATATATAAATACAATAAAACAATAGCCTAGAAAGCCACAAAGAAGGTACTCAATGACTTGGCAGAAGCCAGAGTCCGTACTCATAAAGCTTTTTAGCGATATCTTAAAGTTAAATTTTATCAAGTTTTTAAAAACCCTTTTCTATCGATTTAAGACGTTTTCTTAATATTGCTTATAAGGTTATGGATAAATAAAACATACAGCTAAATAAATATCTTAGACTTGATGGTTTGTAATGACCCTGAGAGGTTAATATGGATATTTAAAAATATGCTTAAATGTTGACTTAAGTAATATTTTCCACTGAAGTTGCTTTATGAATACGGGCCCAGAGGAACAAGAGAATAAACCAATGAGGGCTCGACAAGTCAAGATTGCAGACAAACATCAAACGTCACAGTTAACGGACTACGGACGGACAAAAAACGGTCATAATAGATCACACTGAGCCCATGTGAGCTAATTATAACGAAATGCTGTTAATGTATGATGAAGCATTACAGCAAGCCGATATTTTTCAGATATCCAGTAACCACAGAAAACACTGAATTAAGACAAATTTTCCCTGAAAAGGACATAATTGTAAAGCGTAAGTGTCACCTAACTTGTTTGTTATATTGTAGCAATGAGTAACATAAACGTTTTTTTCTCATTGTAGCATTAGTAATATTGTTCATCTACATTGTCTGTATAGTATCATGTTCGGCGTTTTTATCCTTCCCCATGCCATGTGGTCTATATTTATATTGCGAATCGGTTGTAATACACGTTTGACACCTTATTGAAACAGTATACCATTGCGCTAACAAATCACTTATAATTTTAACAAGAGCACCGCATTGCTGGGCATGTACGCCCGTCGTTAAGTTCAAGGTTAAAGCTTTTTTCAAACGGAAATAATTAAAAAAAATATGAATCAGACAGGTATGGGCCTCTATAGAATATATTCATTGGATCATGTTGAAGATGTGCCCAACATTTCACTGCTACACCCAATACTTTAACAATTACTTGTAAAAGGCAAGGTTAAGTTCGAGGTTAAACTCTTTTGAAAGGTAAATAATTCATCAAATGAACCACAGAGTTATGGGCCTTCATAATATTTATTCATTGGAGTTTCATTGTTTTAGACCTTAAACTTTGGACGTTATTAGCCACAATCAGTTGTCAGGTAAAGGTACCTTATACTTTGGACGTTATTAGCCACAATCAGTTGTCAGGTAAAGGTACCTTATACTTTGGACGTTATTAGCCACAATCAGTTGTCAGGTAAAGGTACCTTATACTTTGGACGTTATTAGCCACAATCAGTTGTCAGGTAAAGGTTAAAGGACAGACAACGCTACGATATAATACGTCCCCACGGGCGTATGAAAAGGAATTCGAGACTAGTACATGTAGTCACATGTGGATAACAGAAAGTAAGACTAATACATGCGCAAAATAATAATTTATTGACTAAACATGTCGAGATCATAGCCTCTCTCCTGGGATTCTTTTGAGAGACTGTTTTTTTCTTACCAGAAACAGATGTCCACTCATGGTATACATATCTTATAAGATGACTTAAAGGTACTAACCCGCAAAATAATGGCAAAATTACGCTACAAAATTGTTTATCCAAACCCTATCCAGGTGTTCAGGTCATGGAATAATGTAAATGTGTCGATTAAAAGTATAGGTTTATTCACGAATACCTAACATACCCGAGATTGAATATGCGTAAAAGAGTTCCAGTTTTGGGTTTTGGTCTGGCTGGTAAAAGCTGTTTAAATTGTGTCTATAGAGTTAGGATTTTCAAAAATATGTAAATTATATATATATAACTTGTCTTCAGTTGGATTAAAAACGGTGTACATCTGCTGTAAACTTTGCCTGTTTATTGCGAGATAGGGACTTCAATTTTACATTTAATTCGGAATATGTACTGTTTATATATACATAAGTATACACTAATAACAGTGAACTGGTGCCAGAATAAGCTAAAAGCATGTATATATCAGTGTTTTTGGTCATATATATTAGTGACAGTATATATTAAATCAATTGGCTGTTTAAGAGTTAAATATAACGATATAAAGACAACAAGTCGAAAGACCACTTCATTCACGGATTGCAGCAGGAGGTAAAGAATCGGCGCAAAGCTGTCAACTACAGTGAACTTTTCTTGTGTTTGCAGCGTTGCGTATATTGTTATTAACCAGGTTTTGGACAATATCAGGAACAGGAGATTCCAAACACATACGAGCCTTTCTTTACATCTTCTAGTTTTCAAATATTCCCATCCAGTTTCGCGGGCAATGGTTTACATCTTCCAGTTTTCAAATCTGTCCATCCAGTTTTGAGGTCAATGTTTTATATCGTCCAGTTTTCAAATATTCCCATCCAGTTTCGCAGTCAATGGTTTATATCTTCTAGTTTTCAAATATTCCCATCCAGTTTCATGGTCAATGACTACTGGAGGTGCAAGTTTAGTGGCTTCGGTCACAATTCTAATTGCTGCATTCCATGAACGCATTACCATACCTTTTCTAATAATTTTAATAATATCTTTAGGGCAAATTGTATCTAAGTGGCGAGTCCATGAACCGTTATTTTAAAACGCTATACATAAAATGCTTTCTGAAATAGTTATATTTTCATAAGTAGAGGAGAATGTTTATGTATGTATCTAGTGATAAGCAAAATTTCTGTTTCAACTCTAACAACCACATGTTCGCTCATTAGTGGATTGTTTGTTGGTCGTCAGTTAGAATAATAACAGCGATACTAAGCGAGTACACTATTATATAAACACATGTATCATCGGCAAATAGTTACTAATTGTGTGAGTGTATTCAACACTATCATTAATGTACACCAAAAATAACAGTGGTCATAGTTTATTTCCTTGACGTACTCCACTATTTTATTTCTACGGTATCAAACATTTCACCAAAGAGGATAACGTTTTGCTTTTTACCATGAGGATAATCAATAAACTACCGTAGGAAATATATATATACAAAATATAACAAAATTAATATGTATATCAAGTATAAAGGCTATATTAAAATATACATGGAACCCCATGAAGACGCTTTTGAAATTGAACACCTGTACATAGATGCAAATGCAAACTTGAGAGTGAAGAACCAAATTTCAGAAAATAAGGTTTACCATAGATGTCTATTGAATTGCCTTCCTGGGGTCCCTTATATGTTTTAATGGAATAGCCCTAAATCTAACCAACGTTTTCTGACATTTACATCTATTAATGTTCATGTTACAGTATTTCCATTGGAAACAGCATGGAAGTGGACTGTAGATGAATTGAAGGAACGGAAGCGGAGTGTAGATGAACTGAAGGTTTTATGCAAATTTTCTGCTAGGAGAACACAGTGCGTGGCTTCACAAACACATGACACATTGTAGAAACTGAAATTAGAAAACAATGCAATTTAAATATTAAAAGACAGACGTTATTTCTTTAGTTTTAGGTGGGTATCCGAACATATCACCTTGGTTTGAGGTGGTTATACGAAATATACCATTTAATTTTAGGTTGATGTCCTTGTATATCGTGTCATGGATATCCTTGGATATCCAAAACACATAATCTTGGTTTGAGGTGGATTTCGGACATATAACCTTGGTTTGAGATATCATCTTTGTTTGGAAATACGCACAGAAACATGAAACATTTTTTAAAACATTCTCTTAAAAATACAGCTTAAAATGTACAGTGCCAGCAGTGCCCTTAAATATAAACATATATATTCCATAAACTGTTTTACATGTAGACAATTACACAATTAAATGTGGACTTGCCAATAATTTTGTGAACGAAGCTCTTTTATTCCGGTAGAGTATATTTTAGTCAGGTATGGAACTACTGTTTATATACAAATTGTGTGCATCCCAATGGGTACGAACTGTGAACATCTTTTCGCCAATTTGTTTTTGTAATGCTGTGAAACAGGTCTCATCAGATGCGCCTTTCACCATACACTAGGGCAGATATCACCAAAGCCTTTAATCCTTAAACCGCTAAGCACGACTATAATAGCCTTTGCGTCCATTGTAAACCCAGATCAGTCTGCTAGTAACTCGCGAGTAACTGATCAGGGTTTACAATGTCCAGCTGCTGATCAGTCATTTCCCCCCAAAACACACCTTTGTCACATAAATGGAATGGTCTTAATTCAAAGAAAGAACAGTTCATTATGTATATGTAGCGGGTTAAGGTTTAATAACATCTCTTGGATCCTTATGATATACATACATTAAACAGAACAGAAAGTTTTACTATGGTTAATATTATATCCTCAAGAACTTTAACTTAACAAAGCTAGTAGTTTTGATAATGTCGCTTCTTTTCTCGATTTGTTTCTCTCGCTTAAAAATAAGAAAAATGTATGCAAAAGAGAAATGATTTTAATTTTGACATTGTTAATTTTACTCAGACGTGGGTGTTCCTGAGCAACATATTATGCCTTATGCGTTTCTGAACTTATTCCTTTTTTACTAGATCTTGTTGGGGAGTTAACTTAAAGGACTACCGTTACCATAAACTTCGAAAAACCTTTGTAAAATTTATTATCGTAACCCTGATCGACTTTCACAATATAAAAGTAACCTAAGAACTATCTATCTATTTATCTATACATCCTGGAACATCCAATTTCTAGTATAATTGTGCAGCCAGCTGCGCTTCGGCTTGTTTAAAGGTAAAGTGTGAATGCAAAAGTGGTGCAAAAGTGGTGAGGTGTTACATAATTTAGTTAAAAATAACTGTAGTGAGGATTTACAAAATAACAAGAGGGCCTGTGTATGCTCTACTGGCTAAAGATAAAGTTAAAGGGGTCATAACTCTGACAAAAGTCCTTCAACCAGACATGGCAATGACATACGCAACCAGGTTTGATACAGATCATCCTTGCCAATAAATACGGATAAAGGTGATCCTTTGAGAGCAACAAACACAATTCAGAGAATAAAGCAGCAGACTCGGTTTTATTGAGTCTGTTCATGAGAAGTAATGAAAGAAGCAACACTTCTCACGCCCCCTAGCACCGGCTTAAGCGGTATTCTACTTTAAAGCCACCTATATTGGGCTTGTTGGTCCCAAAGGACCAGTAAAAAATAACACTACTGATTCGTAGCACGGGGAGACTTTTAACAGCCGCCACACTGCACTAAACGAACGCTAGTGTGCATGTTAATAAATACTGATAAAGGTGATCCTTTGAGAGCAACAAACACAATTCAGAGAATAAAGCAGCAGACTCGGTTTTATTGAGTCTGTTCATGAGAAGTAATGAAAGAAGCAAAACTTCTCACGCCCCCTAGCACCGGCTTAAGCGGTATTCTACTTTAAAGCCACCTATATTGGGCTTGTTGGTCCCAAAGGACCAGTAAAAAATAGCACTACTGATTCGTAGCACGGGGAGACTTTTTACAGCCGCCACACTGCACTAAACGAACGCTAGTGGTAAGATTCGTTGAAATCCAGCAAGAGGTTCAAGACAGACTGTACAAAGTTAGTGTATTAAAACCGTTAAGGGGCCGTAACTCTGCCAAAATTCATTCAACTGGAACACGACCATGAAATGCGAAATTAGGCTTGGTACTGATCATCCCCGTTAAGAGTCTTTGAAATCCGGCCAGGGGATCAGAAGAATTAGTCTGGAAAAGGTTTGTGTATTAAAACCTTAAAAGGGCCATAACTGTGCCAAAAATCATGCAACCAGAACACGGCAATGAAAGACGCAACTAGGATTGGTATTCATCATCCCTGCCAAGATTCGTTGAAACACGGCCAGGAGTTCTGAAGAGACTTGTCTGGAAAAAAGTTTGTGTATTAAAACCTTTAAAGGGCCATAATTCTGCCAAATATCATTCCACCGGAATATGGTGATGATATACAGGCTTGATACTGATCATGATTGTCAAGTTTCGTTGAAATCCGACCAGGGGTTCAGGAGAACTAGCCCAGAAAAAGTTGGTTATCAAACACCTTTAAAGGGCCGTTACTCCACCAAAAATATGTCAATCAGAACATAACGACGACATGCAAAACTGGGATTGGTACTGATCATCCGTGCAGTGTTTCGTTGAAATCCGGCCAGGGGTTCAGGAAAACTAGTCAGGACAAAGTTTGTGTATTAAAACCTTAAAAGGGCCATAACTCCGCATAAATAATTCAACCGATGATATGTAAAACTAGGCTTGGTACAGATCATCCCTGCAAAGTTGCATTTAAATCCGGCCAAATGAAGGCGATTTCGTCTTAACGAGGCAAAATACAGCATGTTTTAACTAAATCAAGGGCCATAACTCCGGTTTTACTAATGCGGTTTGGTTGTTTTTCAAACTTGTCTAAGATTTCATTGTTATTAACAATCTGGCAAAGTTTGGTAATGGTCGGATGAAAAATAGCCTTTTCCAATAATTCAAGGGCATATAATGCTAGTGTCCCTGGTCTGTTATAACTGTTTTTCAAACTTGTCCGAGCTTTCATGGGTATTAACAATCTGTTAAAGATTGGTAAAGATCGGATGAAAAATGAAGGCCCTATCGTCTTAACGCGGTAAAAGTCAATGGACGACAGACGACGGACGACGGATAACATGTCATCCCATCAGCTCTGCTGGCCCTTGGCCAGTAGGACTAAAAACCGGTTAAAACATAGTTCTTGTACTTAAAGGATGGTGTTGCTGATGCTGCTCAAACCCTGCTTAAAATTGTTTAAGTTTGTGAGCATGAAAGTAGCCAAGGGCAGCCTGTTCCAAAGTAGAACGGTTGCCGGAAAGAGCGTGTACTGGTAGATCTTTCAGTTGGTGTGACTTTGGACATATGAAAGAGGGTCGTGTCAGTCTCCGGGGAGGATGAATATAAGGGCATTAGTATTTCAACTAGGTGGTGTACAATTTTGAAGAACATGATAAGTCTGACATCTGTTCGCCTGTAGTGCATTGACCTCCGCTTTGATTATGCGACGATCCGACAGAATGTGGACCCAAAAATCCTAAGTCCTAAAATGGATGGTTACACTTTTAATGTTCGTCTTAAATATTGTCTTTTCGATACCTTAATGGTTTAATGTCTTGTTGCTCAAGCTTCTAATATGTCATTGAGTACTTACTTTGTGGCTTTCGAGGCTTTTTATATATTCATATAAACGTGGTAATCTATAACGCTGCCTACAGATACAGGGTAAGCGTTAGGGTTGGTGCACCCTATAAGTTGGTTTAAATCCCCAGCAGACGTTTTGCTGCTGACCATTTCCAGGCGGTACCCCTATTGTACCCCTATTAAACCCCTATTGTCAACCCCTTCATGTTTGTAGTGCAACATATTTGGCTTCTTTCATTTGTCCTTGTTGTATTTGATTGTTTTGAATGCGTGTTGTTGGTGGTTGTGTTATCTTAACATGAAACATTTCCTGTTAGACTTATTACGAAATATAAACGCAACTCGAGAACTTCCGCTATATATTGTATGTACAATATGCTGCTGTTAATCGAATGATACATGAATACGTAAGATCGTTACTTTCGGAAAAAAAGACTAAAACAACACATAACACAGCAAATCGTATTCCTTCAAAGTTTCATTATTGTCAGAGTACACGTTTGCTCAAGCATGTGAGCAAGCTTAGGATGAACATTTTTGCAAACTTTTTACTTTAAATACAGTATTGAAATGGCTCAATTTTTCAAAGAGGAACTTCAACATTTATGAATTTCTTGTTACAAGGTGTACTGTGATTAAAACGTCTACAACATCACAGTTGTGTCTTTTCTCTAACTAACTGCAACTTCTTTTTTACAAAACATTTTGGGATTTCTTCGGAATATTATGTGGAATTAAGTGTGCAGTACATACAATATATAGCGAAAATTCCCAAGTTGGGTTTCTTTTTCGCTTCAGTTTATAGTATCAGTATTAAAGCCATATATGGCACCAAGCCTAAAAGAGATTTCAACAATTTAAAACTATCCAATATTAAGCCCATAATTGTCATAGATTTTAGAAATAAACAATTGGTTCCTGCAATTTGTATAAAATATAATTCAAAATCAATAATAATAAATATTAAAAATGTATGACAGATGAAACATGACAGAATGAGGTATAGTAACCTCAATCTAGTAAAATTATTAATTCAAAATACGTACATCGTCGTAACCAAAAGGCGCCGACCCTGTTTCTTGGCCGTTCATCATCTTGTCTCTTTTACGAAAGGCATCTGAAAAAGAAACGCACGTTGTTGAAAATATTGACGAGTTAAAAATGACCTAAATTAAAAGATCAAATATGGCAAACAATAATTGTTCGAAACCTGAGACAGGGTATTAATAATATTGATATTGCACTCGTGAACGCTCGGCCACTCCCATCATTCTTCGGGATCCCGCCTCATGTGTATCACGGCGCTTCGGTATGTTCGAAATCTGGACATTTTTATCGCCGGAATGCAAAGACACAGAAAATAGTGCACTGTTGCTATGTAAATAATATGGCCGCTCGTCGCATGTGTAGATGTATAATTTGCAGGGCTTTCCCCAGCCATTTATGGCGTGGCGGTGCCGCGATGCCTTCAACTCAGAAAGTGACTTACCGCCACGCCTTAATGTATCCGCGATGCTTTAAATCCCTTGCCGCGATCCCTTAATCCTATCAATATACAATTTTCCCTTACTGAACAGCTGATTACCTGGCTGTGTGTAAACTGCCTGAAGCTATGACGCGTGTTGATGCAGTAAAGGCGGTCACGTGATACTCAATACACAGGGCTTGTGTTATGCCTGGCAGGTTATATGCTGAGTGTTAAGTAAACAAAAGATGATGAGGGGAGTGAGTGCCGCTAATTAAATTTGGTTTATTGCCCAAATTGGTCATGATTAAAGGAGAGCAGTATCGTTGATTGGTATTTGTAACGCATGGGGCTAAATGACGGGTTTATGGATAATTTAATTGAACGTACGTTTATCGTGTATTAGTAGGATGAATTTACGAACACTAATCAATGTTTTAATCGTCAGCTTTGTCGGTAAGTATAATGAATGAGGTAGATATTTTGTAATTATTTAATAATAACTCAATCAAGTAATTAAGCATATTTAACTGATTTTTTTATCTTGATAGTTACGCTAATTAATCGATATTTTCGGGAACTTTAAAGAGAAATCGTCAGTTTGCTTATTGAAGTTCTGCGTTGAGTGTTTGTTTTTTACAATGCAGATGAAGGTTTTATCACTGCTTTCAGGTAAATAAACTATTGATGGAGCAATCGGCTGAATAACATTGCAACATTTCATTTGGATGATAACTTTGATTTTGAATGCTTTTTTTTTTGGCGGGAATATAAGGCGCGATGACGTAACCAATATGGAAACCTGAGTAATGCTGCGATGCAGTGTACGAGATATTGCGAATGATGGATATTGCTGATACTCCTACATTGCTAAAAGGATTGGAGGCGATATAGGGATGACACTTAAGGACCAAATTCTCTTTATTCTTTATTGACAGAGCGTCCGTGGCCGCCTGGTTAGTTGAAATCACTTGCTCCTCACCGCTGTGGGTTCGAGCCCTCATGGGACCAGGAACTTTATGTGTGAAAGCTAGCAAGCTGGCTTGCGGAACGTCGGTGGCTCTACCCATGTGCCCGCCTGTAAAAATTGCCCAGAGCAACTGGGGTCTTACTACGCCAATGAAAGCTGGAAAGTCGCTATATGACCTTAACTATTGGTGCGACTATAAAATCCAATTCAATTCTTTATCGACGGACAATTTGCACATTTAAAATCATGTGGTAAACCCAACCGTTTCCTGAAGCTACTGCTTTTATTTACGTTACGTTACCATATGTTACATTGTTTAATGTTTACATCATTTCTACCACAGATCAAACATCGGGACTCCTACAGTAAACACTGTAATTTTCTGTAAAAAATAATATGCATTTTATTTATTTACCCATGCAATATGGTCCAGGTAACAACATTAAACGAAAAATAAAATTGTGTTCATTGTTAATACCATGGACAGTAGACAGCATTTATACTAATTACAGTTCAATAGACATGTCAAAACAAGAGGGCCAAAATGGCACTGAATCGCTCTACTGACTCAATCACCGTTTGAGCAAAATAGAGAACCAATGAAACAGAACAAATCTGTCCCGCTGAGATTTGCACCCATGAAGTAAAAACATTTATGAGAAAACAAAACAACAAGACAACAAAGATAATATTAAAATAAAACAAGAGGGCCCTGAATCGCTCACTTTATGATCTTCATAAAGATGAACAAGAGGGCCATTGGTTCAACAAAACAATTCAGATTGTAAGGTAGATTCTGATTGGATTAAATTACCCAAATCATAACTAATCCCCATAAACATCAAAATGTTATATTTCCATCATAAAACATGTTCATTTAGGATATTTTGCCTGAAATTGGCGTTTTTATGGATACACCTGATGGTATATTTGCACTATTGGAGACTGAAAGCACTACATTATCCCCAATTCGTTGAGGCTACAAGGTAGGTATATGGGAAATGCAATAGACTGGTATATGTTGCGGTACACTAATTGCTTTCCCATAGGTCACAATGCAAGCTTTTCCGAAGATAAAAAATAAAACTGACCAAACAAATTAAAAAAGATGTGTCTTATTTTCAAGGCAAGTCCAGTGTGCTAAAAGTTAAAATTCAGCATGTTTCCCCTACAGAACTTTCCCAAACTCCCCACAGTGGTTACTTCCCCTTTCTGTTACAGTAATCACTGCCACCACGCACATTTATAGCTGAAATCCAATTAGGTTTAATTTTTTGGTTAAATATTTTTTAGGTCAATTTGATCATAATATAGGAAAATAGTATGATCAAGAAATATCACTATAAACGACAAATGCCCCCGAAGTTTCCTTTGACCTCTAAGTATGACCTTGACCTTGGAGCCATGGACCTGGATTTTGTGCACGACACATCGTCTTGTTGTGGTGAGCACTTGTGCCAAGTTATTTGAAAATCCGTCCATGAATGCCAGAGCTATTGACAAGACACAATTTGACTTTTGACCTCCAAGTGTGGCCTTGACCTTGAAGACCTGGGTTTTGCGCCCAACACATCATCTTGTTATGGTGATCACTCGTGCCAAGTTATTTAAAAATCCCTGCAGGGGTGTTACGTTACGTTCCGGACACGAATTTCGTACCTGATTTTGACCTATGAACTACAAGTGTGTTCTTGACCTTTGAGGTACGGACCTGGGTTCTGTACTCGACACATCGTCTTGTTATGGTGATCACTTGTGCCAAGTAATTTAAAAATCCCTGCAGTGGTTGTGACGTTACGGTCCGGACACGAATATGCCACCCTGTTTTTGACCTATAAACTGCAAGTGTGACCTTGACCTTTGAGGTACGGACCTGGGTATTGCGCGCGACACATCGTCTTGTCATGGTGATTACTTGTGCGAAGTTATTTAAAAATCTCTGTAGGGGTTGGGACGTTACGGTCCGGACACGAAATTGCGTACCTGTTTATGACCTATGAACTTCAAGTGTGACCTTGGCCTTTGAGGTACGGACCTGTGTCGTCTTGTAATGGTGATCACTGTGCCAAGTTAATCAAAAATCCATGAAGGGGTTTTCTACAGTCCGGACACAAACTGCGGAATGACGGACGGAATCCGGACAGATGGACGGTGCGATTACTATATGCCCCATTTCGGGGGGCATAGAAACAGTATCTGGGTACAAAAATAATTTATTTATATAAAAGAAAATCAATTATAGCGAACATATACACCGTTTACTAAGTAACAGTTCTTGTAAACAAACATGTATTCCGTTGAACACATTACAGAAGCTGTGCGTAAAGTTAATAACAGATTACACCAAAGCCAAAACCAGGTTGAATGTTTTCAACATCTTCTCGAAGGTGATGATCGATGTTATCGTCAATGGCCTGTTGGTTACGGCAAGAGTTTGCTGTACAAAGCATCACCTAGTTTCAAGCATTACCTAGTGTATCGCCATTGTTTTAATCACATGGCCTCAGCTATCATCACGTGATTTGTGGCAGGGATGACTGGCTACAATATCCCTGCGCGGAGGTTGGAACTTTCCATGAGGGACGCCATATTTGTTTACATGCATAACCGCAGTAAATATTTATCTGTTTTTCCGTGGAGGTTAATCTCACAATGTTTAAAAAATGCATTTGGTAAAAATAAATGCTCTCATTTTAATAAATGTTATTTATCAATTAATTAACAACTTTGAAAATGTACTTTTGCATTTATCTGGCATGTTTTAAGTTGTGTGAACTTTCACTTCTGGCTCAGGTCACTCTTGGAAAGAGGCATCTTGGAAATGGGCGTGGCCAAGCCCATGCTATATTTAGAATACCGCAACATATATGACCCTCACCTGTATAAGCTCGAAGTCGAACACACAAAGACACAAAGTCGTCAAAGGCGATCAACGTCTTGATCCTACCATGATTATCAGCCTGGGCTCTAGAATACCGCTTTAGCAGAGTCGTCATTACCTCGCGGCTGACCCTGTACCCTACAAACAAAACACAGTATTAGTAAGCACGTTTTGCAATAAATGCTAGGAAATCCATAATTCATACTATTTATCTGGTGATTGAAATTTTCTTTTCGGAAAGGCCAAGTGTGTGTGAAGACAGATCTATAAACATTGAAAATGGGATCCCTTGGAAGCAACAAACACAAAGAAGAGAGAACAGTATCAGACTCTTTTTTATTGATCTATTTATTTATCTGTTTGTGAGAGGTAATATAAGGTGCAAGACCTCTCACACACCCTACCACCGGCTTAAGTATTCTACTTTAAAACCATAAAGACTGAACTTGTTAACCCCAAAGGACCAGTAAGTAATAACTCTACGGATTTTTGTCGGGACGACTTTTTACAGAATAAAAATAATTTTCGCCAAGGATCAACGTCATGTCATGCTGATCATTTTAGAAAAAGTCCCATATCAATAGCACAAGTTTATAAGTTTTCAAGAAGTACTCGCTACAAGCTTGTGTTTTAAAAATCTATTTTTAGCCATGGTGGCCATCTTGAATTTCATGTCGACCTGAAATTTTGCTAGGATCAATTAAACATCAAGAGCAATATTCATGTGAAGTTCATGAAAATCCATCAAGTAGTTTCAGAGGAGCAGTCGCTACAAGTTTTTACTATAGAACTCTATGTAAACAAAGATGGCCGCTGGCAGCCATGTTTAACATAGAATAAAAATAATTTTCGACAAGGATCAACAACATGTCATGCTGATCATTTAAAAAAAAAGTCCAATACCAATATCACTTATAGTTTTCAAGAAGTAGTCGCTACAAACTTGTTTTTTAAAAATCTATTTTTAGTTTTGGTGGCCATCTTGAACTTCACATCAACGTGAATATTTGCTAGGATCAACTAGATATCATGGGCAACATTCCTGTAAAGTTTCATGACAATCCATCTAGTAGAGCTAAAAATGTAAATAGATAACCAGGCCTGGTTCCGGTCAAAATCCAGCTGTGGTCAGCCATGTTGATCAACACCAATAAACTTACATCTTGCTTTTAAAGGGACACATGGAAATATTGACGTGTTTATCAAGCACTTAAATCAGTATCTTTAATTATTCAGAATTATTTTGACTTTAAACCTGCTTGCATATAATTAAATAAAATGTTGAGTTTTTATTTTCTCATCTTTTCTAAATCATCCCTTATTTGTAAGCAGTTTTAACAATATAGTTTTACAATAATTTTAGCAGTTTGTTCTCTTGTTGCCGAACAAGAGAACATGCTGAATCATTGAGTATTTGCTGTGTGGATTTCTAAATTATTTGCTTATAAAATACTGTTTAAGTAAAGAGTATCAAGAATTTGGATTTTCTTTCAAAATCAATGGATACTTTTCATTAAATTCCGTTCTTGCTCAAAGTATCACAATTGGAAAGAGAATTAAATTAGTAGTAAGTTCTGAGTTGAAATGGAACTATGTATGAACATTGTATAAAGAAGTTAACGAAAGCTTTGCACCTGAACCTTACTTGGATACCATTATCTCTAGGAGTTTACGCACCTCTCTAACAAAATTACACATATCGACACATAATTTACGTATTCATACTGGTAGAATCGGCAGGGAAAGAATAAAAAGAAATAATCGTGTATGTAAGCTTGCAACTTGAATGAAGTAGAAGAAAAGACTCATTTTGTTTTTATATGTCCCTTGTATTCAGAACACTGTATTTAAAGCAGTTCTATAGATATACTATTATATGCTTCTATTATAATATACTAATATCAAATCAGAAATACTCATGCAAGTAAAGTTATCAGTAAAGAGTTTTAGCTGAGTAGTTTAAATAATAATAATACTTAACTGTGAATGAACTTACGCTTAAGCAAATTGGATTTTCTTGTTTGGGTGTTTAATTCCCTACTTTATATTGTGATTAATGTCTGTTTCATTTATTCCTATAATATAATAATTACTGTTGAATGTATTGTCATACACCATCATTATTCACGTGTATAGTGAATGTGTATGTATGGTTTTGCGTATCACGAAAAACTGTAAAGTTAAAATGAATAAAGCATATTTTCTATGAACATCTATATACTATGTGTGTTTAAAGTCCGTCTATTTAAATGGTGTTTTACGTTATTTATATAGCACATGTTAATATCCATATGTGACGTTATTTATATAGCACATGTTAATATCCATATGTGACGTTATTTATATAGCACATGTTAATATCCATATGTGACGTTATTTATATAGCACATGTTAATATCCATATGTGACGTTATTTATATAGCACATGTTAATATCCATATGTGACGTTATTTATATAGCACATGTTAATATCCATATGTGACGTTATTTATATAGCACATGTTAATATCCATATGTGACATTATTTATATAGCACATGTTAATATCCATATGTTAATATCCACATGTTAATATCCATATGTTAATATCCATATGTGACGGTTGATTTTTTTGTAGTAGAGACAGACAGTCCCGTTTTTCCTGAGTAGAACCAGTACTTTATTCCTCCCGTCATCCGTAAGCATCGACACTGTTACACTTGACAAGTCCAGCTCCCAGTTAGATTCGCACCCATAGCGGCGAGAGGCAAGAATATTTCATAAAGTTACCACACTGTCCCGCCTGATATTTCACATTTTCCATTTTGTATTAGGTCTGTTATGTTTATTACATACCAAATGCTCTGATAACGCTGGCTAGTTCTTCCGCTTCGATGAATTTCGAGTTGTCGACATCATGCTGCCTGAACATACGGTGCCAGGCCAATAGGCAACATTGTAGTTCGTTAAACTCCGCCCACTGCATGAAGCCATCAGGATTTCTCTGTTTTTTTTGTTAAGGACTACGCAATCGTGCAAACTTGGCAAATTCCCTCATTCTTCGGGATTATGTTTTGAAGAAGTCAACGAGATGTCGCGAATGAAGGACTACTGTAATTTATTAGTATTGATCATCGTCGACGGTTGAGTTTTAAATACAAACGTTTGTATTAAAAATAAGCAAGCATTGCAGATGATCTAGACTGTACTTGTATGTCATTAGTAGTATGCCATGGCATTTAAATGTAAAGGCAGTGTGTTGAAAATAAATTAAAAATGCTTTGCAATGCAAAAATCTATGCAGAAAGGACATATTACCCTTCCTTCCTGGATTCATCCTCAGTTTCAGAAAAGAAGCTCTATCGATATGTGGAAATAGAGCTGCTAGAAAAGGAGCGGAAATATGTAAAGGTGTGTCGAATAAACAGATTAGGTGCGGAAAACAAAAGAAAAAGTAGATATAAAACTCGAACAGGATAAGTAGCATTCAAGGACGACAGTCAACCACCAACACACAAAAACAAAGAACAGCTTTAAAGATAAATAAAAGGCCAAATAAGACCACAAACACAAAAGGGATGACATTAGGGCTACCGCCTTGGAACGGTCAGTGACAAAATAAGGCCGATGTGGGGTTTAAACCAGGTTCAAGGGTGCACCAAACCTCACTCTTACCCTACTGTCATCCCAATAAACGTGACAGTGTATATAAAGACACTGCATGCACGCGGCATACTGGAGCAATATTGTTAACGCTCACACCACTATTATCTCCCTTGAATACTCATGCCCTACAGATGAAGGAGGTAAATTTAAAAAAACAGTCACTTATAGGTGTAACACGTTCATTGATTGTTGCATTGAGTTGTGTGTGAATTAAAATTTAAATGCCATGTTGTCATTCATATAGGTCTAGGCCCAAATTAACAATGAATAACTTACATTCTCATCACAAATGACATATATGCTGCCAAAAAATCCACAGAAAAATGGGGGTCATGTATCTTCTGAGAAAGAACTTGTCTCATGAATGAATGCTCCCTTTAAAAACATAAACACTGAGATGCCATAATATTGTATTCATACACTCATTTTCATATAAGCAAAATAAATTAAAAACTCACAATTTTAACATGACAATGCTTGAAAAATGTAACAAAAATATCAACAATGTGATATAAACCAAAAATAGCACTTTAAATTAGTGAAAATGCTTTTTTTTACAAAAAGATATGAGAATTATTTATTGACGCCATTATGCGACTACCACAGGCTGACATTTCCTGTGTTGCAATAGGTGTGCTACACCTTTATACATTGATTTCTACCCCAGGCCGACACTTCCTGTGTTGCAATAGGTGTGCTACACCTTTATACATTGATTTATCTTTACCAGGTTCTAAATCTACAGCATTTTATGAAGAGATCACAGAAAAATGCATGTTGATATAAGATTTTTAGCTAATTCTGCCTCATTTTACACATCATGGGTCTAATCTCCACGGAGTTGTATGTTTTTCTAAATGTTGATAGGCAAACATGAAATTAAAAAAAAGTTCAATCGGGTAAATATTTGTTAATTGTGTTTTAAATTGCAGATATTGGATCAATGAAGAATTTAAGCATAAATACATGTAAGTTTTGTTTATGCTGCGAACAAAAACATTACAATGGGACCCTATGGAAAATTATTTGTGGTGTGAGACGGTAAATACCACCTCTTATTTACAACCATACGATAAGTAGTGAGCAGAGCCAAAATAAAGGATACATCCAACATGGCCATCAGCACACTGAAAGAAAGAAAGGTCAAAATCAGATGTTTTATGTTGTTATAATTTAGAAAGGTAAAATCAGATGTTTTATGTTGTTATAATTTAGAAAAGTAAAATCAGATGTTTTATGTTGTTATAATTTAGAAAGGTAAAATCAGATGTTTTATGTTGTTATAATTTAGAAAGGTAAAATCAGATGTTTTATGTTGTTATAAAGAAAGGTAAAAATCAGATGTTTTATGTTGTTATTATAAACTAAACGTATATCTAAAAGAAGGACAGCTACTTAAAAAAAAAAAAATACGATTAGACTACTACGTTGACGGTTCTAGACCAAGCTGATAAATAATATAAACACTTATTACGTGTTTTTTGTTTTAATTCTGACTTGCGAAGCAACCAGAAAAATCAAGTGGCTCATTGTATGCTTGGAACTTTTGTCCGGGGCGCTTGTTTCAGCCAAAGGTTTTTTCTGTAGTAGCTTGAGCAATAATAAATCATTAGAACTGGTATTTGTAGCGGTAAACATAAGTACCTTAGTTTTGAAAATCGGTTGAGAAATAAATATTTTACAGCCCAAATGATTTTTTAATTAAGAAATTTCAAATAACTTCAGTTAGCCTTCAGATTTTGCTATAAAACTTTCTGGGTGTCTCTATTTACGAATATCTAACTATCTAAAACCATGTTTAGATAAAAATTCTAAAAGAAATCGAAAGAAATCAAATTGTTCATGCAGCAGATTTTGAATTGAAAATGCCCTATCAAAAACAGCTTTAGCACATGAAACATATTTCTCAACCGATTTTGAAAAGTAAGGTATTTACCACTAAAATATCTGTTATACTGATACACAACTTATTTAGGTATTAGATAAATTTTGTCTGAAAAGTCAAAAAAAAGAAGCTTAATGGCGGAAACAAGCAACCCAAACAATAACTCCTACTAACTTACAGAAACACGTAGCGAGTTAAAGGAGACTTTGGAGCTTTGTAATACAACACAGTGATGTTGGTTGATTGAATGTATTTAAGTCATTCCCAGCACATTGTAGCGCTTCTGCGGGTGGGATGGAAAAGCTGCTGATTAGAAACCTTCTTGCCTCTCACCGCTTCGGGTTCGAATCCCACTGGGAGCTCGACTTGTTAGTGAGAAAGTGTCCATTTGTCGTGAAGGCAGACCACCAATTATTTTCTTGGTAGAACCAGTACTGTATACGACCCGCCATCCCATTCGTAAGAATCGACACTTTCTCACTAACAAGTCGAGCTCCCATCAAACCCGGAGCGGTGAGAGGCGAGAAGGTTTCAAAAGCAACGTATTTACCTTCCCGGCCACGGAAGCGCTACATCTCAGCGAACAATCGTGTCTAGTGCCAACATAGTATACACAGAGATTGTGTCTGAGTTAACAATCGGTTCAGGTGATGATACTACGTACCTGCACAATTCCCGACTCCATGTGACTGAAATAATGAGATAATAATAACTTAAAGGATTATGTTAAAATATGAAAATATAAAAGCTATAACAAGGTTTATTGAATGACTTTAAAGTGAACATATAAAAGGTAACAACTTAAACTGAATGACTATGTTTAAAGATGAAAATATAACAACTCCGATTGAATAACTACTTCTACAGAAGACCATATAAAATATATATAACGCTTAGGTAATGACTATCATATAGAATTAAAATAGAGCAATTCTATTCCCAGAGCTGTAGATAAGTTGGAGTTTTTGAGTATTCTGCTCAAACGTTTTTTACTTGCGGTAAAAATCTCTAATGCTCATTATAACGCAGTAACATATTCCTCTTTCTTTTCTGGGTTCATACAAGAAGCATCAGACCGACCATAAAACATTGTTGGTTTGCTGTTTCCCTACCTACCCACGAAAAAGGGCCCTGCCACAAACTTGTTATAGCAAGTCTTTGAAATTAATTTGTGTGACTATCTTCAGTATGTGTTTACTGTCCTTGACAAAAACATTCACCTACCTACCCACACATTTATCATTACGTGGTCCCGCTTTAATTCCATTAAGCGATGGGAAAGCTTATATTAGCAGATTTTATAACCGATTAAAAACATTATTATACTGAAACAAATGCGATAATAGTAACCTGTTTACAATTACCTATTAAATGTTTCAATTTTACAATATGAAAAAAATAAGCGGAAATTAAGGTTTTATTTCATACCCCAGCCAACCCCGTTTTCCCTGTTTGGATGAAGTACGAAAGTTAATACTCGGACCACATAATGTGAAATCCTTGGTCGGTACACAGCAAACAAATATTTTTTTAAGGATGGCCTCGATGTAGTAAGTAGTAAATGAGCTGAAATCACGTTAAGCAAACAAATCGTTATAAGCTAATTGTTTCTGCAATGAAACGTGTATGAAAGGAGAAATTTGGATATTGTCGAACACGATAAATATAAAAAATTCAAGTCGCGATTGATTGAGTTCATGAACCATAGTGAAAAGTGCTTACTAACGTTCACGCCCTCTAGCCCCATGGCCAGCGGCACATTGTCCTACGCATTGGGCGAAATAAAAACAATGGAATTTAGTTGGGAGCAAAGGTTATAAATGAATCCTGTGTATCACAAGTAACATTCAAATCGTAAGGATGATTAAACAATATTCAGAGCCTTAAAAAGCTGGAGTAGTGGAACCAAATATTCGAAATTAAATTAAGAAAACGAAGTATTTGAGAATGTACAATTGATATCTGTATACAAATATCCTGCTCAGCAATCTCCAAATACCGGAATAATTAATAGATATGATTGCAAGCACGGGGAGACGTTTTACCGCCGCCACAATGCAGGGTAATGTTACTGTGATACATAACAAGAGTATGACAGGAGCAAATAGTATAAAAACGTCATATCGTGATCATACGGTGTTCCGTTTGGGCCATCGTGTATCGACGTTACGAGTCGAAGCGCGATGGTACTATGGTACTCTTCTTCTTCTTCCTGAACTAGGTCAGGAGTCTTCATCAAGACTGTACTATTGACCTCTAATGGGAATGCGACAGTCGCCCCTTCCAATTGTATTTACAGTTAAAATGTGTCACAATTTGCAGTTTAAAACTTTGTACACAGCGGTGATGTCTAGTAGCCCATGGACACGATAGACCCTGCTTTGTGTTGCTGATTGATACAAGCGCTGGGATCCTCTTGTTCTTCTATCATTAGGCTGACGTATAGGGCTTGTGGATATGTCCACCAATCTGAGTTGTATCTTGTACTATAGGGATGCAGGGCTCTATATATATTTCAATTTTCATCCCAGGGTGACGGTTTGTAAACGTCGATACGCGATGGTATGATGGCCCTAACGGAACACCGTATGAACAAAATAAAATATAACTACTTACTGCCATAGTACTGCCGGATTGACTGGGTTTCGTTTAGAATCCTACACAGATCCTCTGACTGTATTCCATTTGCCCTCTGGTAAATGTATGGGGAAATACATTGTATTATAGACAATGTTATACCAAGGCAACGGTGTTTTTATGTTAAAGGGACACACGGCAATCTTGAATTGTTTAAAACTCGTGACGTATCGTTATTTTTTTTACATAACTCGTATCTGTATAATCAATAATATCAATTATTAGAACAGTTCACAGCAGAACAGTTCACAGCAGCAGAACAGTTCACAGCAGCAGAACAGTTCACAGCAGAACAGTTCACAGCAAAACAGTTCACAGCATAACAGTTCACAGCAAAACAGTTCACAGCAGAACAGTTCACAGCAAATTGTTTGTATATATTATTAACTGCGGATTAAGTTGCACAAATAATAGATTTAAATATTTGGTAGAATAAAGAAAACAATTGTAAACTCAAACTTTATAAAATGTTTACTAGATTAATACGGTTATATTCATGGATAACCCATGCATAATACCCCGCATCTAAAACCTATACACCATTGTTATCATTATGCCTAACACAAACGGTTAGTTCACACAAGGACTTCAGAAACTAACGTGTATGTAAATGACTTAAGGTAACATGATTTACAGAACATACTTACAGCGTTCGCCGCCGAGGAACTGACAAACCGGGCAAACAGGTCAGCCAGCTGCTGTTCCTCACTCATGTTATAGGCCTGAAAACGGTCAAAGACAATAGAGGAGAAAATAAACACCGCTTTGGTATCGTAAAACATAACAGTATAAACCTATATATATATGACACATACGGTAATAATATAAGCCTATATTAACTGGGCCTATATATATGATACTTAACAGTATACACATATATTAACAGGGTCTATATATATATGACATTTAACAATATAAACATATATTAACTGGTTCTATATATATATGACACTTAACCATATAAACCTACATTAACTGGGCCTACTTATATATATGACACTTACCAGTATAAACCTATATTAACTAGGCCTAAACATGTGACACTTAACCATATAAACCTTTATTGTATACTTTCATATTGTCCCGTTTAGTTTGCATTGAGCTAAGTGTGCAATATTCTACGATATTGCACACATTGATATTGCACGGGAACTTTTGCTCGTGCTTGCTAAGAGCCGCGAAATAGAAATAAGGAACTACTTTCAAATAAAAATAACGGAATCCTTCCTATAGTGTCAACAACAAAATATGTGGGGTTTTTTCAACCTTTTATGGCAAAAATTGTTAAAATAATTGAAATGGTCACTCACCCACTGTTTTTAACGTTATCGAATGGTAAATCGCTTGATGTTTTTAATAACGTCATCCGGCGTCGACGTCGTTTTCGCGCAAAATAATCATCCACACAAAATGAAAATGAATGGCAAGATAGGAATTCCATCAAAAGCTATAAAAATAACACAAATACAATGAAAAGTAATAGTCATACAATTAACATTGATCGAAAACAATATGAAAGTATACAATAAAAAGGTTATTGAATTTGTATAGCTAAATATTACTTGGAACTCGTTGTTTTGGCGCTGGACGACTCACAAGCTCGTCGTCCTTTGCCAAAACAACTCGTTCCAAGTCATATTTAGCCATACAAATGCAATAACCTATAATATTAACTGGGCCTATATATATGACACATAACAGTATAAACCTATATTAACAGGGTCTATACATATATGTGACACTTAACAGTAGAAGCCTATATTAACTGTGCCTACATTTATGACACTTAACGGTATAACCATATATTAGCTGTGACTTTATCTAGTATATTAACTGAGCATATATCTGTGAAAATCAACACATTCCGTTCATACCACCCAACCAGCAGGACGTGTCCATCTACGACGGAGTGTTTTAGTTGTCATCAGCACTAAGTTTCTTCCAGCGATGTCGACCATCAACGTCGGGCCTGGTGTGGTTTGTTTCTGCTCATTCGGTCCCAGCGAGCCAAACGTTGAAAGCGTAGAAACACGTTCCGATATGGTATCCACCCCACACTAGGGTGATACCGTGGCCCTTCTCAGGCCGTTTTTTTGTAATCTACTGGGACATATAATCACCATGGATACATTCAACCTGCGAGACACTTGTCGTATGCTGGAGTCACTATATCAGTTTCAAGAGGATTGATAACCCAGCATACGACCGGCGTATATGGCGAAGGAGACCATGGAGCTAACACAGAATGGGGGACGCCGTAACATCACCTCCGCAAAAGTTGGGGAACTTTCCGGGGGTCGTCCACCATTCTGTGTTACGTTCTAGGACGTAAACATCACGGGACAACAATCACGGGGTTCTCAATCAACAGGATTGACCTACTAGAGAGGCTTCAAATCTCCTGTATCCTGATTGGTCGGGGAGCTTCAAATCATCTTTTCGAGCCGACAATCGGATTGACCTAGTCACAATTCTGCAGGCAATCCGATTGGTCAAAATCTTCTATTGGACTTCGTAATCTACTTGGAATAGCTAACTTTCAACGGACTCTGCGAGGGATTTCTACACTTGATGTGCCACCATCTCTAATCTACTGCTGCAATCAACTGTATCTACTTTGAACGAGAGACTCAAACCTTTCTCGGACTCAACTGCACGCCGAAAACGTCTACAGAAAAGCTCGCTAAAATGCGTTATGCAATACAGCGAGGGTAAATAAAAACTACATCTCTCTCTCTGAAACTCTAATAGTATAAACACACTACTGGAACACTGGACCTATATCTATGACACTTAACACTATAAACCTATATTAACGCTAGGCCCTATTCATTTATATTAAACCTGTGACAAAAACCATTATATATCAATAAAACTCTCAGTCAATGGACCGAGAAAGTGTCAGTATTCTTTAATATACATGTATAGATAACAGGCAGAGCATACATACACGTATTCATGAATAAACAAGTATCGATTAACGTTGAAAATACATATTGGAAATGCTATACTGGCTATATACCAGATATCGTCATTTTTATGTTGATTTTTTAATATATCTAAATCAAAACTAGTAATCTCATAAATATTTTTGCGGTAGAGTAGCTTACCCCTTTGCCATAAATATTCCGTGTTTACATTGTTCCTATTCTCAGTAACAAGTGTCACGTGAACGTTACTAATTATAGCCTGAAATGGGCCGGTCGTTTGAGCTGAATGTAGTAGTTATCGTCATGTTCAGTTTAATACCGAAAAATCCATGTTAGGGATGATGAAAACATGTGTAGTTATTAATTGAAACATAAATATATCATTGCATATGAATACACAAAAAGAATTATCTAGAAAAAATATATATCTACAATTTAAAATGTTTTTTAAAACTGTAGGTATAGGATGTAATTTACTTCACTCCGACTTTCATAATTTAAAGGGAAATAACTGTCCGCAAATTGAAATTGATTGACGTGAACTAGTTGTTTTCGTTCCATCACATACTTTTAGTTTTTTGTGCATGTCAAATTGATTCAATGGTTCGACGTAAAAGGTCAGCTATTTTAAAAGGAAATTTTCCTTCAAATGCGCATGATTCCCCCGATTGTGTTTTGTTTATAACGGTATTTATATAGGTAAACGAGTTGGTTTGAGAGTGTATGTTAACATTTCTAAATATTTTTTTCCTCTCCAATCGTCTGATGATAGTGTATAGTGATTTGTAAATTCGGGTCGAAAAATAAGCACAACATCGAGCGTTTTATTGATAATGACGCAATCTGGTGAATGACGATAACTGGTACACAACCAGTACAGATTAAAAAATAAATACTGACAACTCATGCATTAATGTTTAAAGAAAGGTCCAACAATTTGAATTTAAGCATACAGGTATGCATTTTACAGATATGCATTTTACAAATGAACGTGTCTATAGGCTATACTGTATATTAACGAATACATTATTGAAATGCATAACTGAAAGCTTCCTGGTCAAATCGTACTTAAGTCAACTCGTACTCAAGTCAAATCGTACTTTTTTGGTCAATTCACTCTCACTTTTCGGTCAAATCGTACTCATGGCAGGTCAAATCACTCTCATGCTATTTATGAGTACGATTTGACCAAAATAATGAGTACGATTTGACTTTTATCAAAAACGGACTAGTTTATATATATTATGGAGTACGTAGAAACAAATTATATTAAAACAATTCTTCATTGTTGATTAATTAGTCAATGTTAAGTGCAAAAACTAAGTTGGTTATGTCTGGAATATTTTATTGTTTATTGTTATATTGTATCCCTATGGCTAATGGAATTTTGAAAATTGTCAATTGTCTATATGGTGTAATACATTTTATAATAGTGAATTTAATTTGATTCTAAACTGTGTTGGAACTTTGGACTGTTTTTTTACTTTCTTGTGTGTTGTGCATGTTTGGAATATGGATTTGTGTATTTCGTGTGCAACTGTAGTCACCAAACGTCAGCATGCTGTTGCGTGTGACGCCTGTGACCGATGGCAGCATCGCATCCGTGGTACAGGTAAACATATATTTATTATTTCTATTGCAATGCCGTCTTTACGGAAGCGTATATTGACCCCCTATAAAGTTTACATATTTCAACAAAAATAGCCTACTTATCGAGATATATCTAAATTGAAATTATAAGTTGTGTTTTATGTAAGTAGTTCTAATAAGTGCAGTTTGTTTCAATAAATTGTTCTAATAGAGCAAATACGATACTTAAGTTTCTAATAGAGCAAATACGATAATTAAGTTATATTAACGTTTAAACAGCCAAAATGTTTTTAATATTAAAAATATTTTATGTTTATTTTCAAAATAAGAAATTGTATACAAATATGTCATAATGTTTCGCTTTTCTCTTAAAAATCAAGTCAACATAGTCAAAGTTTCCGTCAAACTACGTTTATTTTTCTTTCATTCTTTTATTTGTATGAACACGCACATACATATTAATAAACAGATAGGAAACTTCCTATCTTAACCAATGAAGTAACCAAAATATCAAAATGTCATCATTTTTCGCTTTTCTCTTAAAAATCAAGGTTTTGACATAGTCAAAGTTTCCGACAAGCTCCTTTTTTGCTCTAAATGTAAGAGAAAGAAAAATACTATCATTGGAAAGAAAATTAAATTTGTGATGGTATTTGGCATGAATGAAACTTGTATCTATAAAACACTTCATAATATGTGTGTTTAAAATAATTTGTGAAATTGTCGCACTGTGCCACGTGAAATTTAGATAATTTTCGTAGTGTCCAATATATTTGTTATTAGGTCTGTGGAACATGTAAGTAATTTTAAGTAAATGCTTAGCAACCAGGTATAGATATGCAGGTTATTATACTACATATATTATTATAAAATAAAGCCCTACTTTAATCAGTTAATCTACTATTCCAGTTTTGTACAAAGTTGTCATTTAATTTTTGTTTAATTTCCTGATTAGATTATCACACCTAATTTGAATTTGTTTATTTAGTTCACACGTGCCAATACTCGCGTAGCTGATTTGCTTTAACACTTACTAGTATACTGCTGATCGCGTATACGTGCATTCTTTATTTAATATTAATATGTATCATATTATCAATTAATGTTTAACGTAAGAAATTGCTTTAAATTGTCATCATATATATTAAATAAAATATTTAAAGTATGTAAAGTAACTTGTAACTATCCGTGTATCAGACGCATGCATTAATAATAGGGGATACTGTTTATTGTCCTGATTAGATTATCACACATTAATTTCATCAATACTCGTGTATATCATAATACAATTACAAAATTACAAAACAACTATACAAACAAATAAACAAATAACTTGTACACATGTCACTGTAATAAACAATGTAGTTATACTTACTTACTCACTTACAGTGTAATACATTATCATAAATAATAAATTCATAAGTTCTCTTTCTTTATACAGAGATTTCACTTAGCGACAGAAGGATGATGCACGGAGAGACTGGTATTTCTTTCGTTTGTATCCCGTGCCGTGAGATTATCCCATGCCGCGAGGTTGAGAACACTGACGACATCAGCGACAATGAGTACATGGAAGTGGCCGATGCAGCAACCAACACAGTCGACCACGTCAACGACTCCATCAATCGTAATGTCAGCAACATCAGCGACGATGAGGACATGGAAGTAGCAGATGCAGCAACTAACACAGACGATCACGTCAACGGCTCCATCAATCGTAATGTCAGCGAAGTGGCCGATTCTGCTAGTAGCGCTGTCTTTGGTGACTTTACCGTGAACTTATCCGCGCTCAACTCGACCATTTCCACTACCATAGATGCTCTCGACAACACAGATTTTCTACACACAATGATGACATGGGGGATTTCACCATCAACATAACAGGATTGAACTTGACATCGTCCACTGCTACAGATGAGTCATTTAGAGCTGCTGTGTCCTTCCGTGAAATATTGATTACTAGATTATGAATGAAGTCGTGACAAATAAACATTGAAAACTGTTTTGTCTTAGAGTTGCATTTGCTTGTCTATTTGTTGCCAATCCACTATATAGCTTGCAAACAAAATTGGAATGTATATATGTATCTTTATTCTTCCAATTTAATGAAGATTATAGAAAGCAAACAAAAAATATACAGAGAGTAAGAAAAATGCAACATGAAATTAAATAAAATGATGCATAATAATAAATGAGAACAAAATAAGACGTTCATATTAATCACAACAATTTAATTTGTATTTGTGGTGAAATCTTCCTGGTCATATCGTACTTAAGTCAAATCGTACTCAGGTCAAATCGTACTCATTTTTAAAATAACAACTATCTTTTCATTAATTTAAAATACATTAAAACATACTTAAAACATATTTTATTATAACATTATATCAAAAATAATCAATAATAACTGAAATTAAATTATTTCTAATGAAATAAATTACTGAGTACGATTTGACTTATTTCAAAATGTCAATGAGTACGATTTGACCAAAATGAGAGTGATTTGACTTAAGTACGATTTGACTTAAGTACGATTTGACCGGGTACCAACTGAAATACCTGCCATGCATTCTGCTGAAATGCACTTTGAAACTGCTGCCCATAACTGCCATAGTGTTGGCTCTGTGTTGGCGTGGTGTAGTGTGTGGTGGCATTCTGTTGATAATACGGCTGTTGCGTAAAGTTCCACGACATTGTATTGTTTTAAGACCTACAATCAGTTAATAACAAAAAGAAAAGCCGATATGATCTAACAACTACAAATGATGTTATCCGAGATAATCCGAGTGGTTTATTTACATCGTGACGTAGAATCACTAAGGATTAACAAGGGAAATAACTGTAATACCGAACAGCACTTTGCTGAATGTATATCCAGGCGCGATATAAATCCATTCTTTAAAAAATAGAGGATCTTACAGGGCCTGTTAAGTATTGAATTGATAAAATTGTATGACGAAGTGTATCAATTGAATTACATCTAGCGCGTTTAATAAATTAAATAGTAAGCATGCACGAATGTGAGATTCTACTTAGTATAACTAATAGTGAAGTGCGTGGTCCAGGGGTAGAACATCGGATTCTAGATCGAGAGGTCTTGGGTTCGGCCCTCGCCATGGCCATGTTATTTATCCTAGAATAAGATAGTTAATCCGCATTGCTTAGTTCTGGTTCTACAGAGGTTATCATGTTCAAGAATGATGGGCTGGCGTGGCGCAGTCGGTAGCGCGGCGGATTTGTAACCGTGGTGCCACTGAGTTCCGTCGGTGTGTTCTTGGGCAAGACACTTTACCTTAGCCTCGTCCGTCGGATGGGGACGTAAACCGGGCGGTCCCGTTTATCGGTCTATCCTCCGAGCACGTTAAAGAACCATAGGAATCTATTCGATAATAAGAGTAGGGCAGGTTCCCGGATTCCTATGTATCCTTCCCCTCTCTCTGGGGCGGCTCTAAATAACCTATACTGTGTTGATGAGCCGTTAAACAACATTCAATTCAAGAATGATGGCCGAATGGTTAACGACGTGGTTAACGACGTTGCGTTGTAAACCTTCGCCTCTCACCGCTGCGGGTTCGAATCCCACTGGGAGCTCGACTTGTAAGTGAGAAAGGATCGATTCTTACCGATGACGGGAGGTGTGCAGTACTGGTTCTACCCATGAAAAGTGGATGATCTGCATCAATCGCAAAAAATCGACCGTCATAGCCTATATAAAAAGTGTTGAAAATGACGTAAAACACCATACAAAGAAACAAATCAAGCATGAGCGTATGGATTATAATAAAAGAAGAAGAATTACAGCTACATACACTGGGTATAACTTTAGCGGATGTGCTATCTTTTCCGTTATTACGCTGGTGTTTTATACGTAGAACACTTGTTCTTGTTCTTACGCTGGTATATAGTAATTTACAACAGAAACACCCACAAGAGACAAACACATTATTGATATCTTTCTCACAAACAACCCCACACTCATAAACAAAATCACAATCATACCAGGCTTGAGTGACCATGACAGCGTCCAGATAGATGTTAATGTTTCTGCCAAACTAAAACCTCAGAAATCCAGACAGATATCTTTATACAAAAGGGCTGACTGGGATGGGATGAAGTCCATGATACTTGATTATCATCAGGTTATGTTTATATCCCACAAATATGACACACTTAGCACCGAAGATCTCTGGAATGACTTCGCAAACACATTAGATTCAGCATGTCAGAAGTTTGTGCCAATCAAAAATGACACAGACAAGGCACAAACTCCCATGGACCACACGAGAACTAAAACGCCTGTACAGAAAACGTGATAGGCTATACAAAAAGCAATGCACATCAAACAGGTCAAAAGACAAGGAACATTACAAAAACATAAAACACCTAGCACGCAAAAGAACAAAACTTGCATACCAAAACTATCTTGAAGGCATTCTGAAAGTAAACCAAGATACATACTAGCTCCATAATACAACACTCAAAGCAACAACATCAGCAACATATCTTTGCGTTGACATTTCAGACGATCTAACGTGGAACACACACATAGACAGAATTGTAGTATCCATTGACTGTAACATATAATTAGCATAGCACCTCCCACCACTGATAAGCCTGCCAGTATGCAAGTGTGTATGATTGTAATAGAATAGAATGCCTATGACCGTCAGAGAGTAAAGACAGTAAACAAACAGTGTGTCTAGTGATTATTATACGGCCCCTAACGACATTACATTGGCGACGAGAATGAAATAGTTTTTCGGATTGTGAATTGGGATTATGTACGAAGATTGGATTTTAATCGTTTTCTTGTAAGGAAAAACAAACGTGTCGGACACTTGTTGTTTATTTAAAGGGAATGTAGCGACATGGCCAAACCATCTTTATTATTGAGAGTTCTGAACAATTTGAATAAGAGTGAAAGAATTATCAAAATAGGATGATAAACAAAAAAAGATATGATCATTTGAAGTTTCTGTTGACATAGATATGGAAGCGGCCATTTTGAGAGCTATGGCATAACGGTTCTAAATGACCATATATGGAATATTTATAAATATGAAAATTTACTGATTTATATGGAAAAAATGACACAACTATGAAAAATATGTAATATCTAATGGCAATAATGCTTTATATGACCAGTACATTTTTTTGCATTCATTCGCAATGTTTCTCTCCGTTTTAAATGATATTTATCAATATTCCATATATGGTAATATGGAACTATGACATCATAGTTCTAAAAATGGCGGCTCCCATATCCGTTTTAGAACAACCTTTAAATGGTCATATCCTTTTTGTTTATCATCCGATTTTGATCATTTTTTTCACTCTGGAGATGAAGTGTTTGATATACACGCAACTTTGCCAAACACAGGAGACCTAAGCGCGTATGAACTAACAAAACAAGCATTAGAAGAATATTTCAAACCGAGGTTAAATCGTGAATATGAAGTATACGAATTCAGGAAAATGACACAGCAAGAATCAGTAACGACGGATCAGCTTGCGACACGGTTACGTCAGAAATACTGCCAGTTTAATGACAAGGAAACAGCAATAAAGACACAGATTATACAGGATTGTTTGTCTGTAAAGCTTAGACGAAAAGCACTGGAAGAAGATTTAACTCTGAGTAACTTATTGTTGATGGCCAGGACAATGGAAATGGCAAATACACAAGCAAGGAATATGGAACAAAAGCATCCGACCAGAACATCAGAAATCGAAGTGGACGCCATTAAACATAATGGATACAAAAGCAATACCAAATATCGTCACCAGGTCAGTTAAGCAGAAATCGCAGTCAAGTCAAAATCGCGAAACAAACTGTAATAATTGTGGAGGTAACTTCCCACATACATCAAGATGCCCAGCTGTAGGTAAAAGCTGCAACTATTGCCATAAACAGAATCATTTTCTTTCTGTTTTCAGAAAACGCTTCAATGCAAACAGCAAAGTAAAACAAGTGCAAGAAAATGGCGACAGCGATGACACCGAACATTACACGTTCGGAATTGACAGTAAAAAGATAAAAAGAAAACCACCAAAATCGGATGTGACAATTAATGGAAATAAATTAAATATTCTAGTTGATTCGGGTAGCTCAATAAATATTCTCAGTGAAAAGGACTTGTCAAAAATGAAGAAAAAGTCTGAAATATTAAAATCTAGTATAAAAGCCTTCGCATATGGACAACACAAACAGCTACCAATCAAAGGGAAATGTATAGCAACAGCAGAGACAAAAGATCGAATAACAACAGGTACGTTTTACGTCATGTCAGGAAGGTATGTTTCACTGTTAAGTTATGACACGTCGGTTGATTTAAACATTATCCCAGAGATAAAATCTGTTCAAAATGACAATAGTCAACACATTGGTGATCAGTACCCAGATTTGTTCAAAGGTATCGGGAAATTGAAAAATCGATTTATCAAACTACACAGTGATGAAAATGTGTCTCCAATAGCATAATCACATAGAAGAATTCCTTTCCACGTCAGACATCAGGTAGAACGGGAATTAAAACGGTTAGAAAAACTGGATATTATTGAACGTGTGGAAGACAAAGGTCCCACACCTTGGGTATCACCTATTGTTGTTGCGCCGAAACACAATACAGACGAGATTAAATTGTGTGTAGATATGAGAAAAAGCCAATCAAGCAATCAAACGTGAGAGACATATTACTCCAACAATCGATGACATAATTTTGGAATTAAACAGTGCCACGTTTTTTTCGAAAATCGATTTAAACAATGTATTTCATCAACTAGAACTAAGCGGAAACAATATTCAATCACCCAAAAGAAAATCAGCACCTCGACTAGAAAGATGGAGATTAAGATTAGTCGGATACGGTTTCAAGGTTAAATATCGTTCAGGAGAAACAAATATCGCAGATTATATGAGCAGACTCCCCTGTGTTAACCCAGACCAAGATAACATTGCAGAACAATATGTACAGTTTGTAGCTAATAACGCTGTACCGAAGTCACTGACCATCCAGGATGTTATTTTAGCTACAGCACAGGACGAATTCCTGAGGAAAATCATGCAAGCCGTGCAAATGGGTGTTTGGTATAAACACGCGTGCATATCAGATAAACAGTATAATTGTTATGGTCGATTATCAGAAGAATTAACAGTTATGGAGATAAACGATGGAAAAGTGTTGTTACGTGGTACAAGATTGTGTATACCTCAAAATGTACAGCAAACGGTAATTGACCTTGCTCATGACATCAAGGTGTGGTAAAAACAAAACGGCTTTTAAGAGAGAAAGTATGGTTCCCACATATTGACAATCTTGTAGAAAAAAATGCAAAAACTGCATACCATGTCAAGCTGTTTCTCCAAAGACAAACACAGAACCACTGAAGGTTAGCTCTCTACCAACAAAACCATGGGATGAAATATCTGTAGATTTTTTCGGTCCAATTCCATGATGGTCGTAATCGATGATTACAGTCGTTTTCCAATAGTAGAAATAATGACATCAATTTCATCAAAAACTGTCATCCCTTGACTAGACAACATATTTTCTATGTTTGGAATAGTTTCCGTATGTAGATCAGATAATGGGCCACCCTTTAATGCAGGAAACGAGTTCAAACAATTTGCCGACTATTTGGGATTTAAACACAGGAAGATAACTCCGCTTCACCCGGAATCGAATGGCATTGTTGAAAAGTTCATGAAAAGTCTGAAGAAAACTTTGCAAAAAGCAAGAGTAGATGGATTGGACACAAAACAAGAACTGTACTAGTTTTTAAGAAACTATCGTGCCACTCCCCATTCAACGACAGGTTTGTCACCGGCAGAGCTAATGTTTAATAGAAAAATCAAAACTAAATTACCAGAATTCACTATCAAGGCGGACGACAAATATGTTCGAGAAAGAGACTCTATAATGAAGCAGAAAAATAAACAATATGTGGACGCAAAACATAAATCGTCACCCTCCGTAATGCAACCTGGTGATTCAGTCCTGGTGAAATAACAAAAAAAAAACAAGCTCACAAGTACATATGACCCACAACCCGGTCAAATCGTTGAAAAGAAAGGATCAGTGGTTTCTGTTAGGCACAAAGACAGAATTGTTACTCGAGATGCTTCCCATTTTAAGCCAATTAAGGTACCCGATAAAAGTAGCAGCAAAGAAAACAATATAAACAGTGAATCAAACAAAAAGCCGACTGGAAGCCGCCAAGTTCTACAACGTAGTAGAATTAAATCACGAAAATACGACGATTTTGTTTGAGCTATTGTGTAAATCTCAAAAGGCCATAATAATGCCTTAAGTTTTGGATTATTATTGAATGATGTATAATAAGTTTAAAAGGCACAATAATATATGTATCAAGTATCAATCGTGCGACTTTGCATTATTTTAGGTGGAACGAAAATGCGAAAAATGTGAAACATTATTCTCGAAGACAACCAGACACATTAGCTGTTTAAATTATACACAGGGATGTTAAATGACCGCTGCCAATCTTCAGGTTGTTACGCACGAAACTGTTATGTTTACATTTGGGAGGAAGTTAATGCCTACTAATTGGGCCCTACTAACTGTGTGAATTTGTAGAAACGATCCATTAACTTTTACCACTGATGTTATCATAGAGAACTGAGACTGACCAGTATCATGTCAAAAAAGTTCACTCAGACACTTAGAACTTTAAACTTGACGAACAAAAAACATATCACACTGCGACTGATAAAACTTTCCCAGACACGTCGGACATCTGCACAAAGAGCATTGATGCGTGAGGTCAGGATTAAATATGTTTCTTGTCTACCATTTGAACTTATCATTCATTTTAAAATAAATGAGAGATGTAGTATCCATTGACTGTAACATATAATTAGCATAGCACCTCCCACTACTGATAAGACTGCCAGTATGCATGTGTGTATGATTGTAATATAATAGAATGCCTATGACCGTTAGAGAGTAAAGACAGTAAACACACACTGTGTATTGTGATTATTATACGGTCCCTCATGACATTACAAGAATCACCAAGAAACAAATCAAACATTAGGATTCCTTCGCAGAAACAGCAAAGTACACTCGGAACCACTGAAGTCTATGGCCTACAAAACGTTGGTCCGACCGCAGCCCGAGTACTGCTCCACTGTTTGGTCTCCCCACAATGAATGTTACATAAACCAGATCGAAGCTGTCCAACGCAGGGCAGCTTGCTTGGCAAAACATGACTATGGACAGACTTCAAGCGTCACAGAGATGCTCCACTCCTTGAAATGGAGAAGATTTGACCAGCGACGTATAGATAGTAGGCTCTACCTCTGCTACAAGATCACCAACAGTCTTGTAGCTATCCCACTTGAGGACTGTCTGACAATGCCGAACAGACGATCTAGACACCTACACCCACTTGAATTTAGAGTAAAAGGCACGACATCCGACTATTATAAGTATTCGTACTTCCCCAGAACAATAGTTCACTGGAATGCTTTTCCCTAAGATATCCACACCATACCCAATATATAGAACTGTTCAACTCTGCAGATAGCATAGTAGAACATGACTCGCCATAAATAGCCCCAGAGTTGTTTTTATTTTTAAACTTGACTTACTTACTTTTATTCTATTAACACGCCTATGTCAGATAGACGAGCGCCATTCCTAGGTACCCAGCAGGGGTTTGGAATTAAAGGGAGATATAAGATAGATGGATAATCGGACGTCCCACAGGGACAAGCCCTGGGAATCTCCTGTTCCTCGTCTACATAAATAACATGAACGCATGCATGCGTCTCAGCAAAGTCTACCACACGAATATTCGCTGATGTTTGCCTAATTTACCGCACTATCAGTACCAAGGATGATACTAAACAACTGCACGAAGACCTTAACAAACTCCAACAATGGCATTCCACCTGGCAGGTGCAATTTAACCCAGACAAGTGTGAAGTCCTGGGAGTGACAAACAAGACGATCATCATAGAAGCCTCTTACACCATCCATGATTTAAACATATTTTATTGCCAATAATGTGTAACATACAGAATATTATCCACATATATACAATAGAAATATTATTATGACAAATGGGTCGGGTAACAAGTTCTACCAACATTAGTTTAAACCCTTCCCAGTTAACATCTTGAAATTGCAAATGCGTATGGCTGAGTGAAATAAATTACAATAATTACAATGGCAAATAATACATTTAGAGAGAGAGTGATGAATAGTGAACACAACATATGAGAGAGAGAGAGAGAGAGAGAGAGAGAGAGAGAGAGAGAGAGTTTTCCCCAATCTCTAAGTTCTAATCAGTTAGAAAACATTAACGCTTTTAACAGTGTATACATGTTACATCAATTGGTATAGCTCAAAACTTGAGATATGTAATAACAACAACAACAGTAAAAACTATAATGGTAAGAATGTGTCGTAGAATCAGACACCTAGGTAAACCTATGTGTTTCTCGTATATATGTTTGAACTGCTGCGAAGAGGGATTCATTTTCCCTGTCAGTTATCTGTTCACGACCATAAAGGAGTGTGCTTACATTTAACGGGTGTAAATGGCGAGTAGACTGAAACAGATGAAGCCGATAGACTGAAAATGTGTTACACTGGAGAAAATAGTGTTCAGCATCTTCTACTTCACAGCCGCACTCGCAAGTCGGTGAATCTCGTAAATGGTTTAGGTATAAGTCGTTATTGAGATTGCTACACAAATGCCTCATTCTGGCATGTAAAACAGCAAATACTCTTTGTCCACTTAAGTAGTAAGGTGGCACTTTTGTTCTAAAAAATACAGATGATAGTAGTCTTCTCTTAAAAATTGCGATACTTTCAGAGTTTCGTATCTCTATTGGCAAGTCATTCCATAGTTTAAGAGAGGAAGGAACAAACGAGTTATTGAATATTTCGGTTCTCCTAGCAATAGTGGCATAGTTATCGTTATTTCTGAGATTGTATGCGCTGAAATCTCCAACTAGATGTGGGAAAATGTTTGAAATGTAATTTGGAACGGCCATTTTTAACATTATAAACCGAAATAAGTTTTTGCATTTTCCTTCTATCAGAAAGTGAAACCCATCCTATTTCGGATATTAAGCGATGTATGGATACTGATCGGGTTAGACCCGTCACAATACGAGCTGCCTCATATTGTAACTTTTCCAAGCTATCTTTTTCTAGTAAAGTACATCCATCCCAAGTAATGGAAGCATATTCCAGTATTGGGCGCATATAAGACAAGTATATCTGATTAAGTGTTTTGCGCGCTACTTTGTATTTAAGCATTCTCATTAATCCAAGCACTTTTGACGCAGAAGCAACAATATTTTTAATGTGTTCGTGCCATTTACCGTTATTACTCAGTGTTACTCCTAGATGTTTATGATTATCAACAAAGGTTAGCGGGACATTGTCTAGATATAAAGTTGGAAGGCGATCATTATTACTTAAGGAAAAAAACATTGCTTCTGTTTTGGCAGGATTAATTGCACGAGCCATTGCTTTGACCATTCCGTAATCATGAGCAGGTCATGATTAAGAATTCCTTCCATGTCGTTTATACTAGATGTTGAGACTGATAACCATCCATAGAAGAAGAAGAAGAAGAAGAAGAAGAAGAAGAAGAAGAAGAAGAAGAAGAAGAACAACAACAACAAGAAGAAGAAAGAAGAAGTACAAGAAGATGGAAACAAATGTAACAAGAGTGTACTGAGTTGTCCTCGTCCGTTAATATAAGCATAGCGATAGACAGGTTTTACACAAGGGCGGATCCAGAGGGGTTATGCGGAGCCGGCGTGCGCCCTAAAATCTGCAAAAAACTCAATTTAACATTTAATACGCATGTTATATATGGACTATGTAATCTGTTCCTATGGAATATGAAAAAACCATTTCTATACTTGAAGATTTATATATGTATTTTCTTTATGGGTGTTGAAATGGGTTACCATGTTAATTACTGTACGGTCGTTATTTTGTTTACATTTAAAAAAAAAAATTGATCAAGACTTGAAAAGGATGCTTTAAGCTTCCGCTTTTAATTAAGCCGTCACTTGTACTTTAATCATCACGAACAGAACACCGTCGCACGAACTGATTGAATTAAGTGTAATGTTTTATATTGAGGTACTGTTTGTTTGTCAGCTTAATTTGGTTTCTTTTAAGTTTTCAATTTGAAGTTTGAAGAGTAATTTCATAATTAAACCAGTTGTACACTTAATCAAAGCCATGATCGGGAAACAAACATTTAACACTTTTGAATAACATGTATTGATAAGTACTTCAATTCAATTATTTTATTCAGCATAAACATCATGCAATGTTCATCGCCTATTACAATGAGGCGGTTACATTACATTGAGAAGAGCATGTATAATACTATCATGGAGTAAAGCTACAAAAGAGCACTTACACCTAGTATTTTAAACAAACAATTTCGAATAGTATATAGCATAACTAATACAGAGGGGAAAATCATCAGAAAAAGAAAGAGAGAAGGAAAACAAAACAACTCTATACATATAATTTGTTTGTACAGTGGATACATTTCGGTCAAGCTTATTTACAACTCGTGCTATCAGTCCTCGCACTAGCGGTTTTACACAATAGCAATTCTTCGGAAAATAAGTCTAAGGCCAGTAGGCAAAAACTATGTGTTTCAGACAGATATTTGAATAATGGTTTACAATCATAATAAATATTACGTTAATCTCGATAATTCAATATACATATTTTGCCAATTTACATAATACACTAGACTGGCTAGAAGTAAGTAACAATTTAAATTTTTGTAAATTTGGCCAGTGACAATAGTATTTAGGAAGACACTCAATTCTAATATCGCGAAAACATGGACAAACTAAAACAAAATGATATTCATCTTCGATTACATTCATTTGACAGAATACACATTTACGTTCAGATCTCTCTACATTTTTAAATCTACCTTCTTCTATAGCTAATTTATGGGCAGAACACCTTAGTCTTGTCAAAGAAATACGATGCCTTTCGTTTGCAACACAGTTCAGGTACTTTTCTACTCCAATATTATTTTTAATTTTCTTGTAGGTTTTTAGCTTTAGTGATGTAGCTAATGTCGAATACCATTGCTGATAATATTGGTCATTTAGTCGCTCTATAATTTTCGATAGTTGAAGATTCGTTATATTAGCATTATTCCATAAATAGTTAAAACCTAGATCGTTTAACAAACGCTGTACTTCTGAGGCCCAGGACCCACGAACATTTTTATTTACTTGGTCTTTATAAACTTCGTTGATTAAAGAGCCTTGTGACTTAATAATTTTGAACCAAAATTTAAGAATTCTTTCCTTACGTACACTATCTAGAGGAACCTTACCCAATTCTCCATAGAGTGAAGCATTTGGAGTTTGCGTTCTGACGTTTAGTATTTGTTTAAGAAATTTTAAATATATTCTTTCAATATCAGGAGCTTTATGAAATCCCCATATTTCAGCTCCATAATTTAAAATTGGCAGGATCATACAATCAAATAATTTAATTTTTTCACTTATTTTCAAAGGGACAGTATCAAATAAGGAATTCAAAGAATAAGTAGCTCTAAGTGCTTGGTCTGCCAAGGCTTTTTGAGATTGATAACATTTTCCATTTGATGACATAGTAACACCTGAATAGGTGAATTGTTTAACGTTATCTAGTTTTCTATTGTCATAGAATAAATCAACCTTATCCATTCTTGCGCCTAATTTACATATCATAGCTACAGTTTTACTAGCATTTACAGTTATATTCCATGCTTTACAATACTCATGTAGTTTATTTAACAAAATGTGTAGCCCATTGAAAAACTAGTACTAATGAAGAATACTAATAATATTACAATTGTTGCATTATACTTTTATTAGCGAGCACAGCTAGCGAGAAGTGCCGAAGGCACTTCGAGCGCAAGCGAACTTTACGGTAACGGGAGAAAAAAAAAAGAAGAAAAAAAAAAAGAAGATAATTGCTAATCTATGTGTCTCGATTTTGATGGTAAATCGTCGTTGTCACGCTTTAAGCATTTCTAACGCAAACACCGGCTCCCACTATAGGAGTTTTAGTTTCGAAATTCTGATTTGTTTTCTTTAAAACAGTTTTCTGTGCAACGTTTCCGTTATGACTGGTTAGAGTAGAGTTTCAGAAATAATTTGAATGTCTCTCCGACTCCTTCACAAAGTCCTATAGAATATGTGCAGCAGAATATTTAAAGAGTTCAAATGCGAAACTAAGGCTTTTTAGAAAATATGTGGTTTCCGTGGGAAATTTCAAAATGACAACAAATGCAGGAATATGCTGAACATGTCAACAATTGGAGAGCGCACAATGATTAAACAACACTAGCAGCATATGTGAGTTATTCATTTAGTATGGTTTTTTATTTGTAAACACTCGGTATGAAGGTTAAATTGTCTTGGCCGGAAACTTTCCACATTATGCAAATTAGCGCGTGTTAAAATCAGTGACGTAACAGTAGTAAATATTGACATTATTACGCAGACGACTAGTGACATCTCATGTAATTTCTGGAAGACTCGGATTGCTTTTACTTTGTACTAACACTTTTGTGAGTGGATGTTGAGCTAGTTTAAATGATTAATTGTGGACAAATCGATTATAATTTCTTTCACTTCGTACGAACACTTTTGTGAGTTTATGTTGAGCAAGTTTTAACTGCACCTTGAACTTTCCATCACTCATGTAAATATTCAGCGTTGTGCGAAGATGTTCCAGAGGAACCCAGCACAGTACTGGAAGAATAAGAAGTTTAAATGATTAATTATTTATGGACAAACCACCATCGCCGCGAACGGAAAGCGTTTCTATCTTCAGTCTACCCCCTAGAATAATCTACAAAATATCCCCACACCCACCACCACCCTGAAGAAAAAGAGGAAAAGTTTCCTCAGACAGACCTCCCTCTCCTGGAAAGTCTTAGACTACAAGCCACCCCACAACTCCCCAGCCAGCATGGCCATATCGGATAGATTTTGGTAATTGGTCGGAATGTCGACAGACTGCCGCTCTGTTACCGATATCAGTAACAGAGTGGCAAGGCCCGATGTCTAGCCGTTATCTGTATATAGGAAACATATCGGTTTGATATAGGCATGCTGACTGGGTTTGTGTGTTTTTTTTATGATTTGCTGAAAAGATATCGGTCAGATGTCGGCTAATAGTTGGATATGCCGAAGTCGGGTCGATGTAGAGCCGATTAATTCAATATTTTCCAATTTTTGAATTTTTGGTTTGTATGGCATGCTAAATTGATTGTGCATTAATCTGAATGAATATAGCACATTTCTTCTAATGTCTATTATTATATCTCGGGCCAACGTCAGGCCGACATAGTTTGTATCACTTGATACCATATATCGGGCCGCTGTCAGTCCGATATAACACGCCATAAATGGAGGTAATGACATGTCATTTTGAATATTGTATATTTATTGTTAATGTGAACAGATATTCCTCGCAAATGTCATTTTTTACATTGCAAAATGATGCTACCTCAGAGCTCCAGATAAGGGTTTGGACTTTGAGTATTTTTACTCCATTGTTTTTATTTTAATTGGGTATTTGCATTTTGCAATTGGGTAAAAAATAAATTTTACCCCATCATTTCTTTTTCAAATTGGTATTTTTACCCTACCTGGATGTTTTCAATTGGGTATTACCTTGTAAAATTAACTAACAACACAGGGTTCAATCTAGGCCTGGATTTTAGGGAGAAGTCACTTCTCCCTCCAAAGAAAATAGAGAGAAGTGACCAAAAAATAGGGAGAAGTGAGGGAGACACGATCTTTTAAATTAAGCGCGCAATCGGTTATTGTTAATTATTAACTGATATACATGTATACACCCTATTGGTTATAACCTTTTGATTATTTAAGAGCATGCTAGCTGTTTCAAATTAAATGTGTTTGTTAATTTTATTCACACTCACAGGCACTCTTTACTGATATATACTGTAACTATAGAAGAAAGGATTGAGAGAAGAATTAATATAAATATATTGCGGTATCTTTATTTAAATTTTTCATCTTTCTATCAATTTGTATGGAGTTCTATGTAAATATGCGTCAACAAACAAAACACATAATCAAACATGGTACTCACGTTTATCATTATTTTCTGTGCGTTTGACATTTTTAACCGACGCTTGATTTAGATCGCCCAGCGCATACACGATATAAAAAGGGTACAGGCAAAAATGAGTAAATCGCGCACAATTAAAACTGAATTTCTGAACCAGTCTGTTCTCTCGGCAGTTTCGTCTTTTACTTATATTTGATTTTGTTTCGAGATATTGTGAGAACTCTGGGCCAATACGCGATCGATTAGAAATGAAAAATTGCAAATACGCAAGCAATTTTCTCGAATTGCTTATCAAATATTTATTTTGCGTTATGATACGCATGGTTTTGTATTAATATTGCTTTTTCCACCATTTTATTTGCGTATTTACGCAAATATGCACCTTATCTGGAGCTCTGCTACCTACATGTCTACATTCACAAGAGTTTTATTTATTGCTAATGAATATTTTTACAGTCGAGCTAATTGAGATAAGCACCTAAAAAAAGATATATATATATAAGGTAGTGAGTATTCATTAAATTGATTTGATAAAAAAAAACGGACGGAGTTAAAAGCCCGATAACCTTGTATGTTGCGAAACATATACATGTATTTTGGATTGGTAATCCGATGCTCTAGCTACATACTGTGCTAGCTGGATGGTGACAATAGAACGAATTTGATGTTTATCTGTCATAATGGGCCCACTTCGGGTCGAAACTATATCGGATACATATTGGATAGATAACTAACCGATGATGGATAGTAAACTAAAAGGATGTCTAACCTATGATGGATAGTAAACTAAAACGATATCTAACCGATATTGGACCGATGTGTAGCCGACAAGATATCGGTCCGACTTGAAGCCGATGGGCACGCCGATCTCAGGCCGATATCGTTTGCGATACTGGTCCTATATAAAATAAAATATGGGGCCGATGAAGGCTAGATATAGGATTGCTGGCTGGGTCCTCACCCCCTAGATTTGTTCATTTCAAAATACCTCCCCCCCCCACCCACACACACACACCGAACGACCCACAAAACACACACACACACCTGTGTGTACTACGGTGTGGTATTCCAGTGTGTCAGCACTATAGACTGTAGATAGATACATTACACTAAACACAATCATAAGTCCAGATTCTATTGTGCCCATACAGGTGGGTGTCCTATCGTTTAAAATATGGTGGATGGTCTGGTTCTCATTTATTTGACTCAGACAGTGATATCTGTGGTATGATAAAAATGACCTCATTATAGAATTTAAAAACCGAAATTGTTTGTATTTATTTTATGACATAAATATAGACCATTGGTACGATTCACCGGAACACAACAGACCAGAACAGAGATGAAACACCAGGATGTACTGGAACTGCCTTTTCAGTGAAAAGCAAAAATGAGATTTACACTACAGAAGGGCTGCACACTGAACACTTCAAGAGAAGAGTCATCTATCCTTTGTTTATATTTAAATGGTTGTCTGTGACTGATAGTTGCATTATTCTGTCAGGCATTTACAACCAGCATTGGATGGTGACACTAGCATCTTTTAGGAGTGGCCCATTGGGTCAGTCACACACAGATTGGATTTCTTCAAACCCATACACTGAAGTGAATGCAACTTGCCATCTTGTACAGACGGTTCTTATTCAAGGTAAGATCAGGACAGATGGACTGTGGTGTTAAAATTAAAACAATTATCCCTATCTCTCATCTATTTGTGAATCATTTTTAGTGTTATCGGCTAAATACACAGGTCACAGTTTGCATATATTTAGTAATAAATAATAACATAGAAAATATCAACATTTCTGGCAAAAAGAAAAAAAATGTAAAAAAGCAATTGGAACAATGTATGTATATGTATAAAGTTAACAATCTTTCAGTTTAGTTATATCACGACAGTGTATACTTGAAGCAGTGAGGTAAATGCTGAATTTGGCAGTTTAGTTTTTTTCAAGCTAGTCTAAAACTTTTTTATCTAAAATTATACTGAGTTGCAAAAGAATTAAGTGTATACAGCTCAGTTGTGAAAGAAAGTGTGCAATGAGTTTTTTTTAAAGATTTATTCATTCTTCTTATTATTATTGAGGCCCCCATGAGGATGGAAGGGGTACATCTTCCTTTTTTCCCTGAAAATATGAGTCAGTGTTCCCTTGTTCCCCACAACTATTTTGCTTTGTTCCCCAAAATTATTTGTCCAATGTTCCTCTGTTCTCTAAAAGTATTTTTAATGTTTAAAAGATTTGCTAATGTTCCCCAAAATTCATTCTAGCCTACAGTACACTGTCATCACAAAAATATTTTTTAATATTAAAACTAGATGTTAGAATTTTATTTCCTGTAAAGTTATGTTCCATTGTTCCCTAACCTAAAAATATGTGTCAATGTTCTCTTTTCCCCTGAAAATAACAGCCATTGTTAACAGCCATTGTTCCCTTGTTCACCAAATATAAATGGCCATTTCCCCCAAAACCCCTGAGAGGACCTCATTATTGTGTTGCTTTCAATTGTATTGTTCTTTCACCTCTTTCATTGAGTTTTATCTGTTTAAAATTTACTTTCACATTTTCTGTGCTCGCCTCAAGGTTTTACCTTAGTTCATATTAGAAATTACAATAAGAGTTTCAGGCTCAATAACATATACAGTTTCATACCCATTAACATTTAAGTGGACAAAAGCATTCAAGCTGTAAAATTTAAATAATACAATATAATTAATACATCATTGGGAATAAGGTTTTTAAAATCTGTTTCTCACGACGTGTAGAAATAACGCTTCACCTGTAATTTTTACGGCTTTCCTTAAACGAAATACGGGTGTTGGAAATGAAGCAATAAAACGTTTATTTTCTGTTTTATTGCTATTTTTATTATTTTTATGTGTTAATAATACCATATATTATGAAATAAAACAATAAATTATGAATTATTAAGGCATTGTTATCCTTTAAATATATCAAAAACTGAACCGGGAATTTCCAAAACCAGTCAAATTATCGTGCAAAAACACCAATATTCAACACTTAATTAAACTACTTTCTTTTTTTTTCTCAACATTTTTTGTAGTGATTATGGAAAAATGAATACATATATAAGACATATATGTCATTAAAACATCTGAAACATCAACACACTCATCACATTTGCCACCCCTTTTCAACCGGGTTTTAACCGGAAAGTAACCGGGAAATCGACCGTGGTATAGTATCACCCAAAAAACAAAACACACATAAAAAGTGTTTTTTTGCCATTTTTAGTGGGAAATTTGTTTACGCCCTACGAAGAATTTGTAAAAGGTTACACGCCCACCCCCAACATAAAATCCTGGATCCGCCCCCGATTACTTAAAAAAATGTATGCGTAAGCTCCCTTCTACTTCTACTCACAGACATATTAATAAACAGATAGGAAACTTCCTATCTTAGCCAGTGAAGAATAGATCTACATACTGTACCTGTATATCCATGAATAAAGTAACCAAAATATCATGTAGCACCTTAAATTTACCTTCTATCTCCTCTCTCAATTATTCACTGATTTTGATGAGAATACATTCAAAAGATTCATAGTGAATAGCAAAATGGGATTATAACAATTTATATTTATTTTGAAAATAAGAAATTGTATAAAAAGATGTTTAAGTTAAAAATGTCATCATTTTTCGCTTTTCTCTTAAAAATCAAGGTTTTAACCTAGTCAAAGTTTCCGTCAAACTCCTTTTTTGCTCTCAATGTAAGGAAAGAAAAATACTACCATTGGAAAGAAAACTGAATTTGTGATGATATATGACATGAATGAAACGTGTATCAATAAAACTCTTCATGATATGTGTGTATTAGGTCTGTGTTCTTCTTTATTCCTGCCCAGGGCACGAAGCATCACGGGCATGTGACATCAGCAAAATGGTTTAAAAATACGTTATTGTACATCTAAAAACAATAAAAACCGCCGTGTTGTCTAGACTGCGTACTGAATACGTCTACAGAGCTATGATACGGGGTGTGCAGCTTTAAAAATAATCGCTTCTCTCGTGATAAATAGTTAGCATAAACACAGAAGTAAACCGGATTAAATATGGTCCAATCAAAACGACTTTTATAAATCCTAATTGTTCTAAACGACAATCTGATTGGCCTAAATTTGTGCAACCCTCCAAGATGGACGAATAAATGTATTTCGACAGGAAGTGACGAAGAAAATTAATAATTTTGTTTATAATTTTTCAATTATGAAATTTTCCTCAAGCACATTTGAAAGGTTAATGCCTCATGAGTATATGTTAATACAAATTACATTATAGACTGTCATTATTTTACGATATACCTTGTTTTGCTATGCCAGTTTCGATAGTAAATTAAAATATATATATTATCGTATTGACGTCCAAAGCCCTTTTGGGAATTTAAGCTTTACATTTTTTGCCGTGAATGAAATTCAGAGAGATATTTACGTTCACAGGGTATGCTTCTCACACGGGACCTACGGCTTTACATTCCTTCCGAAGTGTTCTATAACTTGTATACTGTACGGATCTTTTACCTGAATAAAATTGAATTGGAAGTGGAATACTTACATACTGTGTAACACAGTACCTTGCACGACCAAGCTTACCTTCTACCTTGTTCTCTTAAGGTACATAGTGCATTCCACAAATCATGGATGTGACCGCACCATAAATTGAAACCGAACATCTGGGATGAGAGGCAAACATGCACTTGATCACCACAACTCTGCATGACTGTACTGTATTACTCACGTCATTCTCCAACAATAACTAGTAAGAGTAAGAGGCATATATAACAATTACAATTTCAATGAGATCATAATAGAAATTATGCCGCTCTGCTGGACTGACATGTGCAGTTGTCGCACGTGTATGTTTTCACACTAATTGCAAACAAAAGGGGAACTTTCAATTACTCAGACAGAAGGAGTCATAACTTGTATTCCAAAAGATAACAAGCCAAGACAATTTTTAAAAAATTACAGACCAATATCTCTACTCAATTGTGCCTATAAAATAGCCTCAGGAGCCATAGCATACAGACTTAAAGCTGTATTACCTAAACTTATTAATGATAGTCAAACTGGTTTTATTGCAGGGAGATATCTTGGTGAAAATACTCGTTTAATATATGATATCATGCAATTCACAGAAGAGCAAGATATAGCAGGTCTTCTATTGTTGGTTGACTTTGAAAAGGCATTCGACTCTTTATCATGGTCTTTTATCTATAAAGTCTTGACATATTTTAAATTTGGTAACTCTCTAATATCATGGATTAGATTATTTTACCATAAAGCAAAACTAGCTGTTAACCTCGGAGGGCATTTATCCTCATTTTTTTCAATCGGTAGAGGCTGCCGTCAGGGTGATCCGATCTCGCCGTATATCTTTATTTTATGTGCAGAAATACTAGCAATAATGATTAAAAATAATACAAAAATTAAAGGAATAACCATTAACAACAAGGAACATAAATTATCACAATATGCCGATGACACATTAATTCTTCTGGATGGAGGGATATTTCTTTAAATGAAACACTTCATGTACTACCTTATTATGCAGAAATTTCAGGCCTTAAAGTAAATTTCGACAAAACTCAAGTTGTTTGGATAGGAAAAAAAATATTTAGTTCAGAAACAATTAAAACACGATGGAAATTATCATGGGGAAAAAATGAATTTAGACTTTTAGGAATTAATTTTCATGTAGACTTAAACAAAATGATTGACATAAATTATAAATTAATCATAAAATACTAACAATAAAAAATAACATCAAGCTTTGGAAATGTAGGTACCTAACTCCTCTTGGGAAAATAACAGTCATTAAAACTTTATTAATACCAAAACTTAATCACTTATTTATGTCTCTCCCCAACCCAAATGAGTCGACGATTAAACTTATCAACAACATTTTATATGAATTTTTGTGGAAGGTCCAGCAAAAATCAAACAAGCTGTCGTAATCAAACAATATTCTGAAGGTGGTTTAAATATGACCAACTTGCAAGCTTTTATCTTTGGGTTAAAAGCATCATGGATAAAACGACTCCATTAGCAATACAAGTAGTAGTGGGTGGCACCATATAGTCACTAACACTGTCAATATTAAAAAATTATGTTGTTTTGGAAAGAGCTACATACAGCAAAAATTAGTTACAATGAAAAACATGTTCTGGAGAGATGTTTTAAAGGCTTTTTATAATATCATAGAAAATAATACTATATCAACAAATCAACATTTTCTGGCAAGTCCACTATATTATAATACAAACTTGGTTATAGGAGGTAAAACCTTCTTTATGAAAGAATGGTATGACAAGAAAATTTATCTTATAAATGACCTTTTTAACACTGATGGACATTTGTATTCCTTGGATGAATTTAGTACCATATATAAACTTAAAACAAATTTCATGACTTTCAATGGAATTATAGCATCAATTAAATCCATGGCAGGTAACAAAAAGATAACATACAGGGACATAACTCAGAAATTATTCGAACCAACACTGCCATTAAATATCACACCATTCTTAAAAACAACAAAAGGAAGTAAAGAATTTTACTATATACTTAATAAAAATACAGAAAAACCTTCTTCTAAACTTAAATGGGAACAAAATTATAACATAGAGCAAGAAACATGGAAGGAAATTTATATCATGGCACCTTTCAAATCAACCTCTAGTTCTACATTACAGTGGTTTCAACTTAGAATTATCCATAGCATTTTACCCACAAGAAAATACTTGCATACCATAAATGCAATAGATAGCCCTCTATGTCACACCTGTCACCAGGAAGAAACATTGGTCCATTTGTTATGGTCTTGTCCTGATACACAGAACTTTTTACATCAAGTACATAATTGGTTATACACTAAAAGTGTTGTAATTCCATTCACTGAGGAGTTATTTATTTTTAACATTGGAAATAATATGTCTACAGCTGATCTCAGTGTAATACTTGAAATCAAGTACTATATATTTTCTTCTAAACGCCTAAGACACCACTCTCTATAGCAGCCTTCAAAAACAGACTTGTGTACTGTTATAAAACACTTAAAGAAATAGCCATTATGAACAACAATCTAGAACCTTTCTACCAAAACTGGCAAAAATACAAAGATATTTTTGAACCTTCCTAAAATAAACTTATTACAAAATGAGTTTTTGTAAAATTTTGTAATTCACTGTATGAAATATTCACCAAATAATGGGATAAAAGGTAATAATATCTGAATAAAAAGTGTTTACATAGGCCAATTTAGCTGAACCAAGACCGCATCACTTTTAAAGTTGATATCATTTTAATCAATGCTCATATGTTTCCTGTTGTGAGAGGCTGCATGGGGGTTAGCATACAGAGTAAGAAAACTTAGATCTTCACTATTTTTTTCTCTATTGTTTAACATGCTAAAATAATTCCCCTTAATAATAAAAATATTAACTGCATCAATTGCAACATGTAGTATAACTATTTGTTTACATTTTAATTAATAATGATAATATGCTTGTACTTTGTGCTGATATGAATCTTCATGAATTATTAAGATATATCATTATATTTGTAAGGTGTGCGGTGGGATGGTCCTCCCCGACCCATCACACACCTATTTACGGCGAGAATAAACGGGTCACCCAAGTGGTGATCGAAAAAAAATAAAAAAAATTGCAAACAATTGTAGTAGGACTCAGTTGGGGTACATGTAAATAGATTGGGGTACATGTAAATAGATTGGTTTATAAGCGTGTTATTACTTTCTCACCGCAGAGCTAGCTTGTATGGCGATATCGGTAGAGTATCCGCTTCACATGTAATCGTTCCGAGTTCAATACCTGCTGATTGTCCTAGTTTTTCCTTGTCCGTTTACACAAACGCATGTTAGCATATACTGCCTCTTGTCCCAGAATATATTGCCTCCCATTCCAGAGGACCCGGAGTCAATTCCCGGTGAGGGTCATATTGCAGATTTTTCAAATATATACGCCCAAAGTATCAAGGAAGATTATTAAAGCCAACCTTCGGAGGTGAGTCCCACCCGTGTGCAGGGAGAGCCATAACCTGTGCATGTTAAAGAGCTTGCTAAGGCCAAACAAAAAAGTACCTGTGTTTCCGGTGGCCCGACCAACCTTAAAACTTTTTATGATTTTTTTTTTTTTTTTAAAAATTAAATTTGTTCTGAACAATGATTTTTCACAATATATCGAGGTAAACTGACATCACAGAGAAACTTTCAGTTGTATCATCAACTTGTATGGGGTTTATGAGATAAATACATGTAGAATCTCACAATATCTTTCTCCAAAAAAAAGAAAAGAAAATGCCTACCTACCACCCTAATTTTTTAGAGCATGCAATAGGAAACACACCTATTATTTTGTTCGGCCGAAATAGAGTTAATCAGCAGTTCATGCCCATAATACTTCTCACAAATGGTGCTGCTCAGTATCTATACACTAGTAATACACTAGTAATACACTAGTAATACACTATTATTACTAGTGTATAGATGGATTGCTAGAGAGTGATTCTGAAGCAGAGACAACTTCAATATCGGCAATAAAGTAGATACGAAAATATATCTATGATTGAATACAAAAGTATTAAAACATTGTAGTTATAAACAGAGACCACAAGATACAGTAGTTCACATTGAGCCCTCACTAGAAACCATTTACACATGTACCTACCTTCTGTACAGTTGTTTAAGTACCTTCTTCAAGTTCAGCATCAGATGCTAGCAACAACTGAACAAGAAGCTGGTTCTGCTGGGATATGTTCTATTGCCGGCAACATTTATCTAGTATCTGGGGTGCAGAATGGTTGGAGTATATGGTGTGTAATATAAATACAAAAGTTTATGTGTACCTATTGCAGATGATAGCTACCAGAAGCTGCATGGTGCTGGGATGTGTTATATTTTTAAATGCGTCTGTTGACCCTGGTGAACAGTAGGTAGTATTAAAAATACGCTTATAACACAAAAGTTTTACTGTTTTTCTCTCAGCTTTGTGAAAAATCACGCTAAAATTCAAAATTGTGATGGTATGGGTTATTTTTCCAAAGGAGAGGAAAAAAACACTGAATGTTAATGTGTACTATTTCAGATGCTAGCTTCCAGAAGCTGGGTGGTGCTGGGATGTGTACTATTCCTGGGAACATTTGGGGTATATGGGGTGTACATGATGCTGTATGGGCTATTTGGCATTGCTGGGTGAGTAATACATTTAACACTTAACCCTCTAAGCACGACTATAATAGCCTTTGCATTCATTGTAAACCCTGATCAGCCTGCAAGTAACTCGCAGGCTGATCACGGTTTACAATGTCTGGCTGCTGATCAGTCATTTTCCCAAAACACCCCTTTGTCACATAAATGGAATGGTCTTAATTCAAAGAAAGAACAGTCCATTATATATATGTAGCGGGTTAAGGGTTAAATTTGTGTCATGGTGGCAATATGATTTATTGTTCTAACATTGTTCTAGTAATTTTAGAATGATGATCAGTGCCCTAGATATTGTTTATTCAAAATATGGACAGGCACTGAGTTAAAATTGACAGGCACTGAACTATTTCTACTTGCCCGATATCCTTAATCATGAATTTTATTTTAATTATGCCCCCGAAGGACGGCATATAGTAGTCGCACCATCAGTCAGTCCGTCCGTACAATGGGTGTCCGGTCAATAACTTTTACATTCCTGGACGGATTTTCAAATAACTTGGCAAAAGTGCTCATCACAACAAGACGATGAGTCACGCGTAAAATCCAGATCAGTGGCTCCAAGGTCAAGGTCACACTTAGCGGTCAATGGTCAAGAAGAAGTGCTTTCATATCCGGTTAATAACTCGACATTCATTGACGGATTTTTAAATAACTTCGCACAAGTGCTCACCACAACAAGACCACATGTCGCGCGCAAAATCCAGGTCCATGGCTCCAAGGTCAAGGTCACTTAGAGGTCAAAGGTCAAAACCACTTCGGGGGCATTTGTCACAGTGACATTTCTTGTAAATCCTAAGACTCACTGACACACCTGAGACAAAGAATAAGGGGATGTTGTGTGAAAATTGGGTTAATTTGCAATTTATTGTGTCAAACTGTTACACCCACCTGAAATTAAATTTCTGGGTAAATATTACGTATTAAGTACTGGTAGTAAGTAAATATACTTGGGTATCCTTTCCTTTTAGCCCTGATGGTTTTTCAACAAAGTTATATAGTGGTTTTCCGATTAATCATCTTGGTTGACAATAGCTCTCTCTTTACTACCGATCAACTGATCGATAATAGTTCCTCATATTTTATTTAAAAAAAACAAAACATATTTTTATAATAAGCAACTAGAACGCCGTCGAATCGATCTAGTTCAGATTACTTTCTTAATTGAATACAGTAAATTTATAATTAAAACAAGCGTGAAATAAATTGGCATTAAATGCAGTATTTTACTGAGATAAAAACACATTTAGCATTTGAAAACAGATATTGATGTCTAAATAGTATAAAGTTTAAGTCATAATGAATATGATATAATTGGTTTTAATCATTATTTGTGACAATTTCTCCACTTCAGGGCTTTTTCTATAGCCTATTACTATGGTTATCAGCAGTCCAAAACAATATTACAAGAGAGTCCCGATGTCGATCTCTCTCCTCCAGGTGTCAGAGAGGTAAGTCTCCAATAAGGCGTAATAGTCAGTAATACAGACAACAGATATCTCTCCTCCGGTTGTGAGAGATGGAAGCTGAACTAAGCTCAACGTTTTTTTAAGTATGTCTGCCGTAAAACAGTGTGATCTCCAACCTCATGAGCTCTCGGTCGTGACAAAACAGTCTGTCACCTTGGTTCATCTTTTTGGTCATCAATAGATCTAGACTCTAAACATTGTACATATAAAACTATATATGAGGTCTCTACCAAATGTGGGTCACTTTGACCTCATATACTTTTTACACTTCAATGACGGGTTGTGTTTTTTGGTTATTTCTGTTTCATTGATAGAGCCTTTATGCACAGATACACCTAGAGGAGTACCATATATTTTTCTTGCATACCGGACAAGGATATCCGTCATTTTACCGGGGCTAGATATTTCCATCTCACCCTAGGGTCGAGATAAAATTCACGCGCGCCAACATCCGGTATGCAGGAAAACATGCAAAACGTCAATAGCTGGCGGCGTCAACGCACAACATTTCTCTGATATGCAAGAAAAAGAATCTATCATGTGTATTCGGTTCAGATAGGGAATTCACTCCCTCGGTATAAGTGTTTTAATCGGAACCTCGGCAGAGCCTCGGTTCCGATAAAAACACGTATACCTCGGGTTGGAATTCCCTATCTTCACCGGATACCCATGCAAGATTCTTATAGTACCAAATGTATGCCAAAATATCATTCAGTATTTATTTATTCAGATATATGAGAGTATGGAAGGGGCAGTGAAAATCAAGCGGTTTGACAAGCGGATAACGGGCTCCAGCGTTATAGACGAGGTTCTGCAGGAGGTCAGTGTAATTGGTGTAATTGGGGTTTTAGTTTTGTTCATTATTTACTTGTCGAGGCCACTCAACTTGTTTATGGATGTGGGGCTTGGAGTCATGTAAAAAGTTGAAGCCTCGCCGATACCATTAATTTTCGTCTGTGTATTCTGGGGCAAGAAACTTGACCTTAGGCTTGTGCGTCAGATGCGGACATAAACCAGGTGGTCCCATGTGTCAGAGTCTTATCTTCCGAGCCGATAAAGAACCATAGTAATCTATTTGTTAGTAAGAGTAGGGCAGGTTCCAGGATTCCTATATATCTCTCCCCTTCTGGGGTAACTCATATAACCTATACTGTGTTGATGAGCCGTTGACCAACATTCAGTTTAATTTAATTATCGTAAAATAAAAGCTTGACCAGGTCAGTTGGCATATGCATGGTTCACAAGCTAGGAATTCTATTTTAATTTGTGTCTTATATGGTTAGCTTTTAGCTTTAGTTTTGAATTTTCCCATTTGTAATGACTGGTTGTTCTTCCTGAATAAGACTATTCTAACTTCAGCTATAATATGAAATCTTAACCTTAATACTTTATCCTTCTGTGTCAGGTGCTGGAGTACACAGCCCGCGATTACATCAAGAATTGGTACCGTGACATCAGTGACGATGATAAATTCCTCCTGGATATACAGCAGTGTGTACAGAAAGTCTTCATCGCATTCTCACAGAGGTACGTGCTGTGTTACAGCAGCTATTCATTCTGAAAAAATTGGAAAAACACTAATGGCACATAAAACTGATAGCATGTTGCATATTAATTGTTTAAAAGATATATGGTGCATATAATATTAAATTTCATATTTACTATATTGTTATTCAGATCCAAGGATGTAGACTGGATGCCCTACTTTACCCAGAGACTTGTAGACGATTTTGCTTCTCATATACGCCTGTATACGAGAGCCATGGAGAAAGCCCGAGTGGCCAACAAAGAAGGTAAACTCTTACAGCCTATCTGCAAGGTGGCACCATAGGCCAGTAGTTAGCGTGATGGCTTACTAGTCCGGGGGTCATAAGTTTGATTCCAGTTTGAATTGTTGTAGAAAACCAGTCATTTGTATGAGACTTAAAAAGGAGATGACTACGTTCAGTCTACTTCACAGAGATATAGTCCACACTCAGTTGGAGTGTATACACCTTAGTTTTTGACGGACGCACAAAACTGGCTACTTTTATTATGCTCACGGAGGCAGGGGACATATAGTCATCGCATCGTCCGTCCGTCCGTCCGAAAGACATAACTTCAAAAAGTACTAAAGGAATTTCCATGAAGCTTCACACAAGTGTTCACCGCAAAGAGAAGGTGTGTCGCATGCATGAATCTGGTGGGTACTTCAAATGTCAAGGTCACTCTTGGAGGTCAAAGTTCGGCACTTTTACTTTTATTCATTTTCCCAAACTTTTTACAACGTTAGTCATCATTATAAGACAATGTTTGGACGACCATGAAAATGGTTGCCTTGCTGTTTGTTTCCCTACCTACCCACTTAAAAAGGTCTCTGCCAGAAACTTTTCATAACAATTCTACATCAACATATTTTAGCTCGTCTTGTTTAAATAAAGAAACGGAGCTATTGTCACTACTTGATTTTCACTACTTGATTTCCACGTTTTGCTTCTCTTGGTTAAAGTTAGTATGTCTATTAAAAACTACTTCACATACTGGATTGAAACTTCACACATTATACAGGGCCACCTCTGGGATACGCAAATGGAGCCAAATGAGACAAAATAATAAAAGTGGCGATAAAATAATAACTTCGGCGAATGTGATTTGCAAAAGAAATATCCAATGTCAGTCATGAATGTTGTGTATAACTTTTCAATCTCGTCATACCCCTTAATTTCCCCTATATAATCGCCTAACAACTCTGCCAAAATTAGCACCACTTATTTCCAAGTCCGGAAGGCAACACTTGTCCATGATGAGGTGTGAAATACACACATTTGGTGTCAAGTATACAGTAGGCTTTAATAATAACTCACAAGAAAAAATAAACCAGTGATCAGTATAATTCTAGATAAGATTGTGTACTTGTATACATGCACAGTATTTATTTAGAAACTGAAACATTTCCAGGTTAATAAGTTTTAATTTTATGTAAAACAAGAGGCCCAAGAGGGCCTGTGAACGCTCTACTGGCTGTTATACCATTGATGAATCGAGTCGTACTACATGGTGTCTAGAGTGTACACAAGGTTTTTCAAGTATTTGACCTAGTGACCTAGTTTTTGACCCCATGGGACCCATTTTCGAACTTGACCAAAATATAATTAAGACAACATTTCGACAAAGTTTCATCAAGATCGGGTCAGAAATATGGCCTCTAGAGTGTACTAGTGACCTAGTTTTTGACCCTGTGTGACCCATTTTCGAACTTTAGCAAGCTATAATTGAGACAAATATTCTGACAAAATTGCATCAAGATCGGGTCAAAAATATGGCCTCTAGAGTGTACACACGGTTTTTCCAAAGTTTGACCTAGTTTTTGACCCTGTGTGACCCATTTTTGAACTTGACCAAGATATAATTAAGACAAACATTTTGACAAAGAGTGTACACAAGGTTTTTCCAATATTTGACCTAGTGACCTAGTTTTAAACCCCATGTGACCCATTTTCAAACTTGACCAAGATATAATTAAGACAAACATTCTGACAAAGTTGCATCAAGCTCGGGTCAAAAATATGGCCTCTAGAGTGTACACAAGGTTTTTCCAATATTTGACCTAGTGACCTAGTTTTTAACTTCATGTGACCCATTTCCGAACTTGATCAAGATATAATTAAGATAAACAATTTGAAAAAATTTCATCAAGATTAAGTAACAAAAATGAGCTCTAGAGTGTACACACGGTTTTTCCAAAGTTTGACCTAGTGACCTAGTTTTTAACACCATGTGACCCATTTTTGAACTTGACCAAGATATAATTAAGACAAACATTTTGACAAAGTTTCATCAAGATTGGGTCAGAAATACGGCTTCTAGAGTGTACACAAGGTTTTTCAAGTATTTGACCTAGTGACCTAGTTTTTAACCCCATGTGACCCATTTTAAAACTTGACCAAGATATAATTAAGACAAACATTCTGACAAAGTTGCATCAACCTCGGGTCAAAAATATGGCCTCTAGAGTGTACACAAGGTTTTTCCAATATTTGACCTAGTGACCTAGTTTTTGATCCCAGATGACCCATTTTCGAACTTGACCGAGATTTCATTGAGACATCAGAAATGTGGCCTCTAGAGTGTACACAAGCAAAAGTTAACGGACGGATGGACGACGGAAGACGGACAACAAACAATCCCATAAGCTCTGCTGGCCCTTGGCCAGTAGAGCTAAAAATTAGTAAAATATTTTTTAAAAATATCATTTTATGATTATAATTATTACTAACTGCTTTATTCATGGACCAAACTTCATTTAAAAATACATAAAAATAATTTCGAAAATATTATATGCTATCTTTGAGCCAGTTTTGCCTCCAGTGTCTCCTTTTTTCATTTGGCAAAATTGGTTGCGAAAGGAAATAAATGGCCAGAGGGGGCCCTGACATTATAAAACAGCATAGAGTCAAGTTCTATAACTCGCATTACTGTCTTCACACACACACACACATACACACACACACACATATAAAAAACCTACCCACTTGAAAACCTGGCTCAGGAAACAGCAAACAATTTATACAGAGATTTCTTTTTGAACTCTTTTGTTTATAAAGCAAATTTAACTGGCTCTATTTTATTTTGCAGAACGAGGACCGTTGCTGGAACAACAGTTCTTTGATTTTGAGATTAGGATGGAGAGAAACATTTGTCGAGATTTGGTGTCCATGTCTCCCCAAGATGAGAGACGTAAGAAAGTTCGGGATTTATTACTTATCTATTTTAGTCCCCAGTCATCATTATAACCCTTTCTAGAGGTCTCTACATGTCATGCAAGCAGAGCCTGATAGGGGACATATATCAGCATTGTAGTCCTTGTAAGATGTCATTATTTCACATCTTGTAAATCAGATGTTATCTTGGTTAATGTGTATTATCACTCAGTGAGAACATTTACACACATTTTGGCAAATATGGCATTGATAGATAGAGTATTGCTGAAAAAGATGGGCGATACTTTTGGAGCTGGGAACACAATTTATAGAGTGACATGAATTTAGTTCCGCCAAAAGAGTAAAATCTTTCACTTGTCATCCAAGTTAAATGTCACTGTATTAAAAGGTTTTAGTTTTACTTCATCCTTCGTCTCATTTCCCTCTGAGGTCCCTATATAACCTAATATGATAAAACCCCATCTCATTATTTATTTTTTAAATATTAAAATGTTCTTACATCACATATATTTTCACATCATATTATTTGTTTTGCAGAATATTTACAAGACTTGAGTGATGTGTTGCTGTTTTTACTCCTTCCCATAGAAGATTATAACAACAAACCATTTAGATATATAGTAAGAGTAAGTATAAACCAAACATAATGAAGATTATAACAACAAACCATTTAGATATATAGTAAGAGTAAGTATAAACCAAACATAATGAAGATTATAACAACAAACCATTTAGATATATAGTAAGAGTAAGTATAAACCAAACATAATGAAGATTATAACAACAAACCATTTAGATATATAGTAAGAGTAAGTATAAACCAAACATAATGAAGATTATAACAACAAACCATTTAGATATATAGTAAGAGTAAGTATAAACCAAACAACATAATGAAGATTTGTATTTTTTAAGAAACCCGTAATAAACCAAAGTTTTAATTATCTCCACTGCAGAATGAAAAGGATGTTCCTAATTTCTTAATAGCACATGCACAATAATGTCTCCACATTCGAAATAGTGCCGACATCCACTATATATCTAAAATGGTTCTGACATTTTCAAGCATTTTTTTGTCTGATGTGTTGAGGGTGAGCTGTGTAGCTTGGTATAAAGTTTGTAAACTGTAAACATTGTAGTTTATGATTACTGTAAACATTGTATTGTATGATAACAGTAAACACTGTATTGTATGATAACAGTAAACACTGTATTGTATGATTACAGTAAACATTGTACTTATAATTGCAGTAAGTATTATTGAATGGTATAGCGATGTATCTTTTTGTCTGATGTGTTAAGGGTGAGCTGTGTAGCTTGGTATAAAGTTGGTAAACTGTAAACATTGTATTGTATGATTGCAGGAAGTATTATTGAATGGTATAGCGATGTATCTTATGATTGCAGGAGGTGTTAGAGAATGGTGTAGCGATGTATTTTATGATTGCAGTGTTAGTGAATGGTATAGTGATGTATTTTATGATTGCAGGAAGTGTTAGTGAATGGTATAGCCATGTATTTTATGATTACAGGAAGTGTTAGTGAATGGTATAGCCATGTATTTTATGATTACAGGAAGTGTTAGTGAATGGTATAGCCATGTATTTTATGATTACAGGAAGTGTTAGTGAATGGTATAGTGATGTATTTTATGATTGCAGGAAGTGTTAGTGAATGGTATAGCCATGTATTTTATGATTGCAGGAAGTGTTAGTGAATGGTATAGCCATGTATTTTATGATGACAGGAAGTGTTAGTGAATGGTATAGCCATGTATTTTATGATTGCAGGAAGTGTTGGTGAATGGTATAGCCATGTATTTTATGATTACAGGAAGTGTTAGTGAATGGTATAGCCATGTATTTTATGATTGCAGGAAGTGTTGGTGAATGGTATAACCATGTATTTTATGATTGCAGGAAGTGTTAGTGAATGGTATAGCCATGTATTTTATGATTGCAGGAAGTGTTAGTGAATAATATAGTGATGTATTTTATGATTGCAGGAAGTGTTAGTGAATGGTATAGCCATATATTTTATGATTGCAGGAAGTGTTGGTGAATGGTATAGCCATGTATTTTATGATTGCAGGAAGTGTTAGTGAATGGTATAGTGTTGTATTTTATGATTGCAGGAAGTGTTAGTGAATAGTATAGCCATGTATTTTATGATTGCAGGAAGTGTTAGTGAATGGTATAGTCATGTATTTTATGATTGCAGGAAGTGTTAGTGAATGGTATAGCCATATATTTTGTGATTGCAGGAAGTGTTGGTGAATGGTATAGCCATATATTTTGTGATTGCAGGAAGTGTTAGTGAATGGTATAGCCATATATTTTGTGATTGCAGGAAGTGTTAGTGAATGGTATAGTGATGTATTTTATGATTGCAGAAAGTGTTAGTGAATGGTATAGTCATATATTTTGTGATTGCAGGAAGTGTTGGTAAATGGTATAGCCATATATTTTGTGATTGCAGGAAGTGTTAGTGAATGGTATAGCCATATATTTTGTGATTGCAGGAAGTGTTAGTGAATGGTATAGCCATGTATTTTATGATTGCAGGAAGTGTTAGTGAATGGTATAGTGATGTATTTTATGATTACAGAAAGTGTTAGTGAATGGTATAGCCGTGTATTTTATGATTGCAGGAAGTGTTAGTGAATGGTATAGCGATGTATTTTATGATTACAGGAAGTGTTGGTGAATGGTATAGCCATGTATTTTGTGATTGCAGGAAGTGTTGGTGAATGGTATAGCCATATATTTTGTGATTGCAGGAAGTGTTAGTGAATGGTATAGCCATATATTTTGTGATTGCAGGAAGTGTTAGTGAATGGTATAGTGATGTATTTTATGATTGCAGAAAGTGTTAGTGAATGGTATAGCCATATATTTTATGATTGCAGGAAGTGTTAGTGAATGGTATAGCCATATATTTTGTAATTGCAGGAAGTGTTAGTGAATGGTATAGTGATGTATTTTATGATTGCAGGAAGTGTTAGTGAATGGTATAGCCATATATTTTGTGATTGCAGGAAGTGTTAGTGAATGGTGTAGCCATGTATTTTATGATTGCAGGAAGTGTTAGTGAATGGTATAGCCATGTATTTTATGATTGCAGGAAGTGTTAGTGAATGGTATAGCCATGTATTTTATGATTGCAGGAAGTGTTAGTGAATGGTATAGCCATGTATTTTATGATTGCAGGAAGTGTTAGTGAATGGTATAGTGATGTATTTTATGATTGCAGGAAGTGTTAGTGAATGGTATAGTGATGTATTTTATGATTGCAGGAAGTGTTAGTGAATGGTATAGCCATGTATTTTATGATTGCAGGAAGTGTTAGTGAATGGTATAGCCATGTATTTTATGATTGCAGGAAGTGTTGGTGAATGGTATAGCCATGTATTTTATGATTGCAGGAAGTGTTAGTGAATGGTATAGCCATGTATTTTATGATTGCAGGAAGTGTTAGTGAATGGTATAGTGATGTATTTTATGATTGCAGGAAGTGTTAGTGAATGGTGTTTTTATTCCCACTGTGGATCTACTCTCCGATCCCGATTATATCAACTCTTATATCGCCTGGATGGTAAGTTGTTTGTGTAGTCTGGTTACTCCAGATCTCTTGTAATACTCCTGCAAAACAAGGTTTTAACCGGGGTATAATTGTTTCGGCCTGTTTGTCAGTCCCTCTGTCCGACATTAGACACAAGTAACACAACCTTGTCTGCTGTGTCACTCCTCTCCCACTGAAGCAAATCTCGTGAAATTGCATGGTGAGAGGATGACTCCTGTTGATTCTGAGGTCATGAGTTCTTAGTTCAACATGACGTTGATAATGTGACTTTTGTTTTGAGCCAGAATGTAAACCCAGATGTCGGGATTTAAGAAATATTTAGAGTAGTGATATAGATTATTATCTATGATATTAATACAGTTAGGCTTATTAATTATAATATCAATATTAAATGGATTATCCTAAAAACAGAGTAATTTCAAGGAGCCCCCAGAAAATAATGAATGTTATTTCAAAGTTGTGATTATCTGCCCAAGCTTGACAATTTAACTTGTGTGTGATATTTATGTTGATACATTTGATAAATTTCAGTGTAAAGAGGGCACATTCAGCAATGAAATGTTTATGACTGTGATAAAAACTACAGATTCCATTGACGAGCTTGTCTCCGTCATTGATATACTAGACTGTGATATAGCCAAATGGCGATCTAAAGATACCGGCGGTAGTGATGGTGAGTTATCTCCCTTTTTAGATCTACTAGACTGTGATATAGCCAAATGGCGATCTAGAGGTACGGGTCATAGTGATGGTGAGTTATCTCCCTTTATTGATATACTAGACTGATATAGCCAAATGGCGATCTAAAGATACCGGCGTTAGTGATGGTGAGTTTTCTCTCTTTATAGATATACTAGACTGATAATGATACAGCCAAATGGTGATCTAAATATACTGGTGGTAAATAATTATTTCTCCCTTATTCTTCCTCAGTGTGATAAACAGGATTTATATCACCTTTGATTAAGAAATAAATGGCCTCAAAATCACCGTAGTCAGGGATAGATCTTAAATAAGGTCAGTGTTAACTGTATACAATAGTTCATTAACCCTCACCTCTTGTGATCTGCTCAGACAGAGAACATGTATAACATGGGTTTGTTAGTTTCACATTAATGGAAGGGCAAAACTGGTCTCTGTTTACATATGTGTTTTTCGCTCGACTGATCAGAGATCAGCAGAGCTTATGCCGTGGTGCGGCGTCCGTCTGTCCGTAAACTTTTATTTGTAGCGACTACTCCTATGAAACTACTGGATGGATATTCATGAAACTTTACAGAAATGTTGTCCACGAAGTCTAGTTGATCCTAGCAAAAATTCATGTTGATGTGAAATCCAAGATGGCCACCAAAGCTAAAAATAGATTTTTAAAATACAAGTTTGTAGCGACTACTTCTTGAAAACTATAAGTGATATTGATATGGCACTTTTTCTGAAATGATCAGCATGACATGATGTTGGTCCTTGTCAAAAATCGTTTTGATGCGACGTTAAACATGGCTGGCAGTGGCCATCTTTGTTTACATAGAGTTATATAGTAAAAACTTGTAGCGACTACTCCTCTGAAACTACTTGACGTATTTTCGTGAAACTTTACAGGAATGTTGCTCTTGATGTCTTATTGAACCTAGCAAAATTTCAGGTCGGCCCGAAATTCAAGATGGCCGCCACAGCTAAAAATAGATTTTTAAAAGATAAGTTTGTAGCGCCTACTTCTTGAAAACTATAAGTGATATTTATATGGGACTTTTTCTAAAATGATCAGCATGACATGATGTTGATCCTAGTCGAACATTATTATGATTCGACGTTAAACATGGCTGCCAGTGGCCATTTTTGTTTACATAGAGTTATATAGTAAAAACTTGTAGCGACTACTCCTCTGAAACTACTTTACGGATGTTCATGAAACTTCACAGTAATGTTGCACTTGATGTCTAGTTGATCCTAGAAAAATTTCAGGCTGGCCGGAAATTCAAGATGGCCGCCATGGCTAAAAATAGATTTAAAATAAATAAATTTGTAGTGACTACTTCTTGAAAACTGTAAGTGATATTGATATGGGACTTTTTCTAAAATGATCAGCATAACATGATGTTGGTCCTTGTCGAAAATCGTTTTGATTCGATGTTAAACATGGCTGTCAGCGGCCATATTTGTTTACAAAGAGTTATATAGTAAAAAATTGTAACGACTACTCCTCAGTAACTACTTGACAGATTTTCATGAAACTTTACAGGAATGTTGCTCTTGATGTCTTATTGATCCTAGCAAAATTTCAGGTTGGCCGGAAATTCAAGATGGCCGTCATGGCTAAAAATAGATTTTCAAAATACAAGTTTGTAGGGACTACTTCCTGAAAACTATAGGAGATATTGATATGGGACTTTTTCTAAAATGATCAGTATGACATGATGTTGATCCTTGTCAAAAATTATTTTGATTTGACATTAAACATGGCCGCCAGCGGCCATCTTTGTTTACATAGAGTTATATAATGAAAACTTGTAGCGACTACTGCTATGAAACCACTTGATGGATTTTCATGAAACTTCACAGGAATGTTGACCTAGCTATCAAAAATCTATCAGTAGAGCTTCAAGGTCATTGACCTCTTGTTTTAATAGGTGCTTGGGTTCGCATAGATTTGGTTCGCATAGATTTGAAAAGACCATTGAAATGAAAAGTCCTTGCATTTTTGTCGAGCCAAAAACGTTCTTAAACAGTCCTTGAAAATCTTCGCCGTTCCTTAAAAAGTACTTGAGTTTCAATGAATAAAAGTTGAATTGGATATGAGTGAAAACAGCATGAAAACAGGCAGACCGTATTTTTTTCCCCAGTATTTTAACAGCGGTATCTGTTACTTCCGGTTTGGTGAAAAATGAATCATTAGGTAGATACATTTAGTAATGCTAATGCATTTCATAGACTGAACAGTAATGTAAAAGTAATGTAACAGTAATGTAACAGTAATGTAACAGCTGGAGTCTACTGATGAATTGCCTGCCTCACTGTACAATCATAGGCTGAACAGTAATGTAACAGCTGGAGTCTTCTGATGAATTGCCTGCCTCACTGTACAATCATAGGCTGAACAGTAATGTAACAGCTGGAGTCTACTGATGAATTGCCTGCCTCACTGTACAATCATAGGCTGAACAGTAATGTAACAGCTGGAGTCTTCTGATGAATTGCCTGCCTCACTGTACAATCATAGGCTGAACAGTAATGTAACAGCTGGAGTCTACTGATGAATTGCCTGCCTCACTGTACAATCATAGGCTGAACAGTAATGTAACAGCTGGAGTCTTTTGATGAATTGCTTGCCTCACTGTACAATCATAGGCTGAACAGTAATGTAACAGCGGGAGTCTTCTGATGAATTGCCTACCTCACTGTACAATCATAGGCTGAACAGTAATGTAACAGCTGCAGTCTTCTGATGAATTGCCTGCCTCACTGTACAATCATAGGCTGAACAGTAATGTAACAGCGGGAGTCTTCTGATGAATTGCCTGCCTCACTACAAACTAATTGTTTCTTTTGACAGATACTGCAATCAAACAAAATTTGAACAGTTTACTGTTCGTAAAGACACAATGTGAAGAGAAAATCAAACGTCTTCAGCAGGGTATTGATGACAGCGAATTTGCCCCTGATGTAAGTAAAACTGGCATTTATGTGGGGAAGGGGCGCGTTGGGGTAGGGATGGAGCATTGATGACAGGGAATTTTAACCTGATGTAAGTAAAACTGGCATTTATGTGGGGTAGGGTTGGGGGCATTGATGACAGCGTATTTACACCTAATGTAAGTAAAACTGGCATTTACTGGGTGAGGGGGCATGGTGGGGGAGGGGACATTGATGACAGCAAATTCGCATCTGATATAAGTAAAATTGGCATTTATTGGGTGAGTGGGCATGGTGGGGGTGGGGACATTGATGACAGTGAATTTGCACCTGATGCAAGTATAACTGGTCTTTATGGGTGAGGGGCGTCCGTGGCCGAGTGGTTAGAGTCTCTGACTTGCAATCACTTGCCCCTCACGCTGTAGGTTCGATCCCTCAGGGGCCTAGGAATCTTTATGTGAGGAAGCTATCCAGCTGGCTTGCGGAACGTCGGTGGTTCTACCCAGGTGCCCGCCCGTGCACGAAAATTGCCCGGAGGGGCACCTGGGGTCTTCCTCCACCAGTGGAAGCTGGAAAGTCGCCATATGACCTTAGCTGTTGGTGCGACTATAAAATCCAATTCTATTCAATTCTTTATGGGTGCTGTTTGGGGGCATGGGGAAAGCATTGATGACAGTAGATTTGCATTTGATGTACTGTGAAATCGTGGATTTCGTGGTTGACCTGAACCACGAAATCAAATAATAATCCCCACAAATGTTTAATGCCCAGAAGTTTGAATTATATGTACGAAAATGGCCTTGATTCGGAATCCATAAATTGGCATAATGTACAGTACTGCATATTATAGCAGTTTTGGGCTCATCATTTAGTCAGTAACTATTGAATCAGGTTGAATGTTGTCAGGAAAAAAAAGGTTTATGTATTTATTGAACATTTATTTTGATAATGAAACTTTTTTTTTGAACTTTTCAAAGCCAGTATACCGATGTTTACGTTCGCAGTCGTGTACTAGTAAATCGGTCGCGAATGGTATTAACATTTATTATCATTTTCATCAATTACCTGGTACTTAGTATTATTTGTTCGACAACTAGGTAGATTCTCAATGAATTTAATGCGGACATTATTTGTTATATTTTATCAATATTTTATCAACATTTTATTAACAAGAACATACTAAAAACAGGCAGAACATGAATAAAAAAAACGTATTTTGAAACTAAGAAAAAAATAGCTATCAAATTTTGTATATTTTCAATAACTCAGACGGTACTGGCCGTGATAAAAACTTAGTAACAAATCAATAACCAGTCAAACGTGCATCATACGCAGGACCGATTACTATAATAAACAGGAAATAATTAGTAAGGTAAAGCAATGGTGTCTGACATAAATCTGCGTTAATTGGATGTGTTTAATGTTTAATGACCCATGGTTAATTGGGCAATTTGACATGCAACATGTGTGACGTACTTACCATACAGGGCTACCAGACTTTTTTCCACTAGGCTAACACTGACAAATTTACTGATGTTTTTTTCCTTTTTCTTTCTCAAAAATCTGAAGCTATTTACACCTACAAGGAAATGTCTAGGGACATTCCTGTATTCTTTATTATTTCTGTAATCTTTGTCCACTATTATAATTTAAGCCAACAACAGAGACTGTCTCTATTTCCAGGTTCCAGATTACCACAGGGCCAGGGCCATATTTATTTTAACCTTAGATGATATTATAAACAACAACATAGCGCTTTCTGTGTTTATTGGTAAGTACCTTAAGAATATATGATGGTATCCCTCTGGCCATTTTTTACCTTTCGCAACCAATTTCGCCAAACGAAAAAAGTTGGAGTCAAAATTTATTCAAAGATAGCATATAATATTTCCAAAATTATTTTCATGTATTTTTAAATGAGGTATGGCCTATGAATAAAGCAGTTAGTAATAATTATAATCATAAAATTATATTTAAAAAAATATTTTACTCAATTTTTTACATAAAAACAAAACTTATTAATCTGGAAATGTTTCAGTTTCGAAATAAATACCGTATGTGTATACAAGTACAAAGTCTTATCTAGAATTATAGAATTTATATATTTTGAGAATAGAAACTCTATAAACACCATCTAGGGCTCCAAGAATAGGATAGCCCGACGCCCGGGGCTAGTCCAATCTGAATCCGGGCTAGTCTCTCTTTCAAAAATGGTTGCCCGTCGGTCTAGTCTAAAAAAATCTCGGGGCAATCAAAAATCCAACCAGAAATTGTTTTATTGCTTGTAATTTGCAGCCGTATTCATTGAAAATTATCTCCCTTCATTAAAGTTCATCAATTTGAAAGCGCGCATTTCATTGGTTGATTACATGATTTGAACCAATCGCATTACAGCTTTCATATTCACGCAATTTGTCACATTGGACAGAAGAAGAAAGATCACTCGAATAATAACAGTTTGAACGTAGATTTCGTTTTAATATACTTTTTTCGATGAATTGCTGTATAATCTTTTTCTAAATAGCAAGTCTGTATCTTAAAAACGCTTAACAACGAATGCTTATTCGCAAATGCAAGCTGCTAAATAACACTGGGATCCTAAAACCGTTAAAGAAAATAATATTGTTTGAGTTATGTGATGCAATGGATAAATAAAAGGAAAATAGAACCTTCTAGTTAGATTCTAATCACGTTTATTATTAATTAATTAAATAAAACAAAGTAAAAAAAGCAAAACATTCGATATCGACAAAATAATATACCGGCAACTATTCATTGGTAATAATAATTTCGGGGCAAGTTAAAAAAACACAGGGCAAGTGACTTTTCAGTCACTGACAGGGCAAGTGGACTTATGAAATCTATTTGCCCTGGGCTATTCCCCAATTTTAATTTTCTTTGAGCCCTGCCATGATACACCATCATGCAAAGGTACACATAAATTTTGCCTAAGTCAAGCCTTTAAAAACAACCGATCAACCTTCAAAAATTGTCTTAAAAAATTACCTTTGTAATGGACGATTACTGTAAATTTTAAAGGCATTTTCGGTAGTTTTCCATGCGCAGCTACTTTGGGCGAATTCTGTTCTAAAACTATTGGATGGATTTTCCTACCAATTTACAGGAATGTTGCTTTTGATGTCTAGTTGTATTTTTTTCCTTTTTTCTTTTTTTTTAATATTTTTTTTTTTATTTAATTTTTTATTTAATTTTTTATATTTTTTTATTGTCTTTATTTAAATAAAGGCCTATTATTGGATACATAAAATAGGAAAAATATAGCATTTTGTAAATATTCCAACAAAATTAAAAAATATAAGCATAATGGTACGGTTCCAAAAAACAATATTAAATCTCAATATGCATGGTGACCTATAAATTTAATTGCATATATTGTCTAAATATATGTTCAAATAAGTGCCTAGAAAGTTTGAACAAATTCTGTTATTAGGAACATAACAAAAAAGGAAAATATACCATTTCTATATAATTTCATACAAAACTCGGCCTTTTAGCATAAGGGTAGGGTTTCAATATTTTTTTCTAAACAAGCATGGGGACCTATCATTTTTATTGCACTTTTTGTTTATATATATGTTAAACTATGTGCTTAGAAAGTTTAAACAAATTCTATTAATGGGAACATACAAAAAAAATTGGAAATTTTATCATTATGGGCTAATTTGTGGTAATGGTCTCAACAGATTTTGTAAAAAAATACAGGTTTTACATAAAGATGAGCTTTAAAAATGTTATTGTAATTAAATGTTCTTTACTTTAATACAATTTTAGCAGAATTGTGACCAATGAATAAATGATTAGACTTCAAAAATGTCTTATTCAGCTATTTCATGGACTTGTTCAACTTTTTGGACAGATTGACATGACGGTGGCATTACAAATTATTTTTTAAAATTTTAACCATCATGGTGACCTACCATTATTTTTGCCTTTTCTGTCTATATATATATAACAGATGTACTGTACAAAAAGTTTAAAGAAAATCTGTTATGCAGAAAAAACTATAGAAAATGTCTTTAAACGGAACATATATTTATGCGCAGTTTTTGTTTTTCAGAATTTATGACGAGTGTTAGTGGAGAACATATTTTATTCTTCTACCTCAATGTAGAGGTAAGAACAGCACGAATCACTTGACCACCTTCAACCATAGAGTTTATGTTAATACCATGTCGTCCAGCTAAAACACAGACATTATTTTAATACCGCTTCCTTATTGTGATACAATAGGATTGTTACTAGAGTAGCGTGTTCTGCAAGCTTATATTATATACCTATCATAATTATATGCATAGTACCTTCATTTTCTTACAGTGGAATACAAAAACATGTATCATCTCTAGAGGTTTTCTGAATCCGTATCAGTATGCTACCAAAAATAGATTCCTTATCACTATCCTACTTAAAATAGAACAGAGAAATTCCTAATAATGCTCGCATTTACACGAGAACATCAAGACGACGTTATGTCAAACAAACAAAACAAGTATGTCACACCAATGAACTTTAACTTGTAAGCTGTAGCTACACCCCCAAATATATTAAAATACGCCCATTTCCCTTCTACGGCTTTATCAAAAAATAAGCCTTGAAACATTTAGAAGCCTTCTTTATTGCATACATATGCAACAGAAATGTAAATATTTATAATGTTTAATCATTTGTAGGAGGTATATAATAAAAGAATCATCAGGTAAATGACAGATCAAGGATCACACTCAAGGCTCCGCCTCCCGTGAGATCCTTGATCTGTCATTTACCTACTCGAGGTGATACACACTTCCAGAACACGTTACTCTAGTAATAATTCTATTATATCACCTCTAGTGGACATGTCATCTGCAGGATCTAATAATATAAATTAATTTTAGAAATGATATTCTATATATGACTGCCGTTTATATTGCTCAAGTTCGCTTTTAGTTTGATTTACAAAAGATTAATCTGACGACTGTAAATAACGTTAAATCATTCACAGTCAGTCGTGTGTTGTCAGGATTTCTGAGAAAATGTGTCACCAGGGCAGAAAACAAAAGGCACGCAATTTAATACCGGTATGTCCAACCATTTTACCGTCCCTAGGATATTATCCTGACGTCGCATTATTCCAGCAAGATAAAGTCACATGCCACTCAAGCTGAGTGTGTCCCGGCATTATATTGCTGGAATAACGTGATGTCAGAATAATTTCCTAGGAACAGTAAAACTGTTGGACATACCTGGTACTAAGATGTGTGACTTGTTGCTTTCTACCCGTGTGAATTTAATTGAACACTATACACCAAGTTAGGAATTTTGAGACTATCAGTGTTTGCAATTGTTAATTAATATCCTTCAATTTCCAAATTTGCACGTATTATTATAAATTACTTTAGCAATACAATTTAACACCCTACTTGTGCATTTTCATTGACTAAGTATATTAGAATGCTGGACATTCTTTGGCTTGCCTTTCTACCTGTTTATGTATAAATGTAAATACAAGTATTCTCTGACTCACTATTTACTGCAGGGTTTCAGGGCTGCAGCAGAACAACAGTTGAAGGCTGTCAACACCAACAACGAAACATCCCACCCTGACCTAGAGTCACTACGCAGGGCAGCTTCTATCATTTTCAATCAGTATTTGTCAGAAAAGGTAGTAATTTAGGAGAATGTTTTGTCGCAGTATTCAGAAATAAAATTTACAGAATGAATGAAAATAGGGAGAATAATAATTTAAAAATGCAGATTCAACAACAGATCCATTTAAAATAGTAATGTTGGATTCAGCGTAGAAAGAAAAAGAAAATATCGTTAAAAGTAAGGTGAATTCGAACTTAACATCTGACAGATTCAACAGTAATAATAAACATGCAAAATTGTGGGCCCGGTTGCTGTATACAGAGTTGCATGTCTGTCAGAACAATTTACCATATGATCACTGTCTAGTTTTAATTTTGTTTCTATTAAATAGAAATAGTGAAGGTATTGTTTTATATTGGAGTGAATACCAAAATATTTCATAGATAATTGTTTTCTTACTCAGAGATGAAATATATATTGATATTCCTAGCAAAACAACACGCTTTCCTTTTATAAACAGTGCTCACGGAAAATATTTTTGACAGGCAGGCCCTGAATTAATAATGACAGGCCCTGAATTAATTATGATAGTAAAATATGGCAAAAAGGGACAAGCCCCAACCAGATTTTGACAGGGCCCGGGCTTCGTGAGCACTGACAAACATATATTGACTTCAAAGCAGTATGCCGCAATATTGCATCAATTAAAATGTAAGAAAAAAATTAAATGAAATAGTGTTGCAGTACATGAAAAATGCTTTAAATTGGGAAGTAAATGAATTATAAAACCGTAGTAATATTTTACAATTAGCAAGATTGATTAGGCTGCCAAAAGTGGTTTTATTCTGAATTTATTTTAATGTATTTGTTAATTTCAGGCAATTTCCCGTGTACGTATCGAGAGTGATATACTGAAGAGATGTATCGGGAAAATCAAAAGTAAACACTTGTCAGCAGATGTATTTGATGAAGTCCAAGCTAGGGTGCGTGTGTCCTAGATATCTTACTGTTTTGTAGTTTGGCTTAATCTTGAGTTTGGGCTATCCATTAAAACATACCCGGGACTGCAGGAAGGCAATTCAATAGACATTTGGGAGTGAACCCGAGTTTCTAAAAATTTCCTATTTTCTAAAATTTGGTTATTTTAAACTAAATTTTGCATCTGTTGATGGGTGTAAAATGTATGTTTCAGTGGAATAGCCCTTAATAATAATACAAAATTTTGCTTCACATATTTATTATAAACTTCAAAGTTAATTTTATACGCCCATGTTGTGGTGTTGTCCATCCATGGCCAATAACTTTCAAAATATAAGGTCTACATCTTCAACGTGATCCAATGAATACATCTGATAAAGGTCCATAACTCTCTGATTCATAATTGTTTAATTATTCCCCTTTGAAGAAAAGGTTTAACCTGGAGCTTAATCTTGCCTTTTACTCGGCCGAATGGTTAACGACGTTGCGTTGTAAATATTCATCTCTTACTATGCCGAATGGTTAACGACGTTGCGTTGTAAATATTCATCTCTTACTATGCCGAATGGTTAACGACGTTGCGTTGTAAATATTCATCTCTTACTATGCTGAATGGTTAACGACGTTGCGTTGTAAATATTCATCTCTTACTATGCTGAATGGTTAACGACGTTGCGGTGTAAATATTCATCTCTTACTATGCCGAATGGTTAACGACGTTGCGTTGTAAATATTCATCTCTTACTATGCCGAATGGTTAACAACGTTGCGTTGTAAATATTCATCTCTTACTATGCCGAATGGTTAACGACGTTGCGTTGTAAATCTTCACCTCTTACTATGCCGAATGGTTAACGACTTTGCGTTGTAAATCTTCACCTCTTACTATGCTGAATGGTTAACGATGTTGCATTGTAAATCTTCAACTCTTACTATGCTGAATGGTTAACGATGTTGCGTTGTAAATCTTCACCTCTCACTATGCTGAATGGTTAACGATGTTGCGTTGTAATTCTTCACCTCTCACCACTGCGGGTTCGAATCCCACTGGGAGCTGGACTTGTAAGTGAGGAAGTGTCGATTCTTACAGATGGCGGGAGTGTACAGTACTGGTTCTACCCAGGAAAAGTGGGAGGTCTGCCTCCCCCACAAAATCGACTGTCATATATAACCTTATATGTGTTGAAAATGACGTAAAACACCATACAAACAAACAAACAAATACAAGTGATTGTGGCTAAGTATTATGTGTACAACAATGAAACTTTGCAACCATCTTCAACATGATCCATTGAATACATCTTATAAAACCCCATTTATAACTCTCTGATTTTAAAATTCTGTCAATATTTTATCGTTTAAAGGTGTACCAGCTTCTACACAGTGAACAGTATTATGAGGCATTCATTCAAAGTAAAGTATACGTTAAATTATTGGAAGATCTCGGCTTTACAAACGACAAAACCAACGACGGGGATTGTGATTCACTAAGCTTAGATGATGGTGAGTGAATTAATATGCTTACTGAATGTCAGGGAGTGAATTAATATGCTTACTGAATGTCAGGGAGTGAATTAATATGCTTACTGAATGTCAGGGATGTTAATAGTTTGTGAGTGAATTAATACATTTATGGATGTGTGAATGTCAGAGATATTAATAGATATTGAAATAACCATGTGTGACACTTGTCAAGGTCGGAGAGAATATATTTAGGATCTTTTGCATTTTGAATTCATGCAAGGCCTTATTGATGTATATAAATTCATTCAGGGTCTTTTGATTTATTTCTGGCCTTGAATAGGCCTTGTATTTAAATTATGGAGGACCTTGTATAGAAATTCATTGCTTCTGGTCTGTCTGACAAAATTATTTTCAAGGATCGACAGAGAAAATTATTCAACAGGCTTCTAGTTTGTAATGTGTACATGGCATGATTGACATTTAGGGATCACTTTGTACATTGTCTTAGGTAGCTTCAGTTTGAAAGGCTTGGAGCATTAGTTGGGTGTCACACTTCCACATTCAAGTAAAGTTACGGCTGGCTACATTTTGCACTGAAGAACTGCAGATCTAGAGAAGCATCTCGATAGTTTATATAAATGTGTGATTACCAAAAGAAATACAAAAATATTTAGTTATTTTATTATAATAGAATACAGTTCAGTTTCTGTAGTTAGAGGACCTCATGGAAAAGTTATTGTGCATCCCCATGTACATTAGTATATTTGTCCGAACTTGGCATTGACAATCTCATGAATCTGCAGACTTCCGTTATTTTTTACTTACCTGCTCCACTGTTTCAGTGCCCCGGATAATCTGGTTCAAAGTATGTGGGTATGAGTGTTGACATTGTTGTTGTCACTTCGCAGAAACATACCTGTCAACATTGGCATGTCTCAAAGATTAAGTTAGAGTTTTGAAAGATTTAACGTGAAATAATTTTTGGAAAATTTTGTCTTGAAAAAAGTGAGATATTTTAAAATTCTAAGATGTATCAAGATTTAAAACAGGTGAAATAAGTCGGATTTTGGAAAACTTTGGTTTTTCAAATTTCAAAAAAGATTTTCACATGAAAAAATAAAAAAGATTTATGAATTGAAAAAAGACTTTCCTGTATTTTATGACTGAGATTTAAGGCTAGTGTAAAACAGTCCAAATTTTTCGCCAATCATTCGTCGTAATCAAAGAGTTGACAGATATGTGTAAGCATGCTTGCCTTCCATATACAGTGGTTGTATGTGCATATCAACTAGTTTAGTTTCTCATCAAGTGGTATTCTTGCATCCTGTTTACAATGATTGTATGTGCATATCAACTAGTTTAGATTTCGGCAAGTGGTATTTTTAACTTTGTGACTAATGTTACTCTATCACCATTATATTCTATAAATGACAAACATAATATAAATTGCACAACATGTACCAGATCTATGATTTATGTTTTTTAAATTTCTTTTATAGCATGAAACGAAATGTTGGCATGTTTTGCTTTTTTCGCAACTTTTGTTTCTGTTGTTCTTGCTCTGTTTGTTATACGTGTAGTTATAAACTGATACATGTTATTATACGTGTAGTTATAAACTGATACATGTAATTATACGTGTAGTTATAAACTGATACATGTAATTATGATAAAACTGCTGTCATTAATATTGGATTATAAAATCGGGAATTCAAACATATTTTCTTGCTTATTTCACAGTAATTTCACACTAACTGGAGAAATTTGTGATTTTCAAATTTGAAAGACAAAATAGAAGTAATCAAGTAAAAGAGTTAGCTTCCAGAAATTGTGGATGAAAACACTGGAATTTCCACTGTATTTTTATACAGAGGATAACATAACAGTGTTTGCATCCAGCCTTTGACATACTGCATGACTGTATATGTGGTTCATTTACCTCAGTCCATTTTCGTTTGTACACCATTTGAATTCTGCAAATAATGTTTAGAAGTTTCAGAGATTTTGAAGGGATAATACAGTAATGGGGCTTAGTGTTAGAATGTTTGCCTCGCATGCAGGAGGTTGTTGGTTCCATCCCCGGCCGGTTCACACTAATATTTAAAAAAGAAAATAGTTCTAGTAGCTCCCTTGCTTGACGTTAGGCATATAAAGGGTAGTGGTAGGGCGGGTCGGCAGTGTCACAGGCATATAAAGGGTAGTGGTAGGGCGGGTCGGCAGTGTCACAGGCATATAAAGGGTAGTGGTAGGGCGGGTCGGCAGTGTCACCGAAGCATTGTGGTGTAGTGGTTATAGCGTCTGCCTTGCATTCGGGAGGTCGTGGGTTCGAGTCCCCTGACCGCGTCATACCAAAGACTTTAAAAATGGAGTAGTCACTTGTAACCTTTGCCTGACGAGCAAATAATGGGTAGTGCTACGACTGATTGACCAGTGTCAGAATAATGTGACTGGGTGGGTGGGTGGGTGGGTGGGGGTATCATGTCTACTACGGCGTGGTATTCCAGTGTGGCAGCACTATAAAGAAACCATTGAGTTCCCTGCTTCAAGTAGACATATCATCACATCACACAGCAACACACAGATAAAAGTCCAGACATTGTGCCTATCATCGACGGGTAGGACGCCTGTCGTAGGTGGAGGGACTATAATCCTTAGAAATACACACACACACACACGGGTCGGCAGTGTCACAGGCATATAAAGGGTAGTGATAGGGTGGGTCGGCAGTGTCACTCTTGTGTCATAGCTTTGGTCAAAGGTCAGATGGGGGTGTAAGGTTATTACAAGGTGTCCAGGTAGTGCACTTGGTAGTGCGCAATCTCCTCTCAATACAACCCACGTTTGATTCCCAGTCTTGGCATTGTGAGAGGGTATGGAGGTTGTCCACAGAGGTCACCTGGGTTTTCAGGTTTCCATCTCACATCAAGACCAGGTTATTGTCATTCCCATCATCGAGAGTGATATGTAGAAGTTTTTTAGCTTCGTTTCATAATTGAAATTAAAATAAGTTTTAATATAATGATTTGATCAGATGAAATAAGTTATTTTCTTTGCTGCAGACTGGTGCAACTGCATGTTTAGACCAAAGCAGTAATTTAATGGATCATACACAGGGTGGCAAAACCATGTGACTTTTTGATCGGTTTATGGCAAAAATGTGTAAACAAAACACTTGATTCAGGTAGATGAATGCTTTATAATTGTCTTAATAAGTATCAAATCATGTTCAACTACAGTGCACATACCCCTCCAAAGTGAGCTGTTTCCTCCGCCGCAAACCGATTATCTGGTACTTTCTCTGATTAGCTATTCCAAAGTCTTGGAAACGAAAAAAATCTATTTTTAATCGCACAAAGTACTGAATAAACCAAATTGAATTTTGGGGCGGATGAAAGGGCTCATATTGTAAGCGTATGTGCGCATTATTTGAATCATTAAATGTTAAGAAAAACCCTACCTGAGTCAAGCACTTTGTTTACATTTTTTGGCGGGAAACTGATAAAAAAGTCCCATGGTTTCGCCACCCTGTACATGTAGTTTTTGCATGGTAGAGTATTGTGAATGTATTTTAGTCCAGTCTGAGAGTACTGGCAAAGAAGCAATAGTCGTCATGAAATAGACCGTTTTCTTAGATAGCACATTGCAGCATATTTTTAATATTTGTCATTTTCATATAAAATAAAGGTTACCGCATGTCCCACTTGTAAACAAAATATCATTGTAACAATTCTGGCAGAGAGTATTTTTAAATTTACTTAATATTGGCACAAATACTTGAAGTCATTTGGAAAATTGTACGATGATGTCTTGTACAATAAATAGTCATATACTTACTTCACATTGATGACTAAGATGCATATTCTTTTAATTTTTTGTCAAGTTAAATATCCTGAAATTGCGCGGATGTGAAAGGCCTGTTTATACCTTCTTGACTTTTAAAAGGGCAGTAACAATGTTAATACTTATTTGTAATACAATGTATGTGTTGTCTCCCTTAGATAATATTTTTTTAAAACAATCCTGTCAAGCCCGCAGGTATAGATGCATGCTCATCACCCCGCGTGGCGATGTTTAGAGATTCAGGGTACATAATTATGAGTCTGGGGTCAATTTGATGGTAAATATTTTTACTTTTTTGCCACAGTTTCTTGCTTTTGTGTTCAAACAAGCGCTTTAACAACGATGGCTATTGCTTCTCAATGACTGTTGCTTCTTTGCCAGTAGTAAATACAATCATGCTGTTATGTTAGATATCGTCTGTGTTTTGTTGCATGGTATGCATTTGTTTTATTGCAGATATGTGTCCCCCGTCTGAAGAAGCAGTAAGTGATCACATTTATCATGTAATAGACACATTCCTCACACAAAAGAAAAAACATACTATTAATCCATATTAAGTTTATAAATCCAACATGAAATAATGGATCAGTTGATAACACTCAGTTCTCCTTTTACACTTTAATCCAGTATTTCAGTGGGATTCACCCATTTCTTTCACAGTAACAAAATAAGTAACATCACTCTTGCTGTATTGACTTGATGATTGTTCATACAGCCAGTTGGATGTCATGTCAATACAGCAAGAGGGATGTTTCTTAAATTTTGTCATGTCAATACAGCAAGAGAGATGTTACTTAAATTTTATCATGTCAATACAGCAAGAGGGATGTTTCTTAAATTTTGTCATGTCAATACAGCAAGAGGGATGATACTTAAATTGTGTCTTGTCAATACAGCAAGAGGGATGTTTCTTAAATTTTGTCATGTCAATACAGCAAGAGGGATGTTTCTTAAATTTTGTCATGTCAATACAGCAAGAGGGATGTTTCTTAAATTTTGTCATGTCAATACAGCAAGAGGGATGTTTCTTAAATTTTGTCATGTCAGTACAGCACGATGGATGTTACTTAAATTTTGTCATGTCAATACAGCAAGAGGGATGTTACTTAAATTTTGTCATGTCATTACAGCAAGAGGGATGTTTCTTAAATTTTGTCATGTCAATACAGCAAGAGGGATGTTGCTTAAATTGTGTCATGTCAATACGGCAAGAGGGATGTTACTTCAATTTTGTCATGTCAGTACAGCAAGAGGGATGTTTCTTAAATTTTGTCATGTCAATACAGCAAGAGGGATGTTGCTTAAATTGTGTCATGTCAATACGGCAAGAGGGATGTTACTTCAATTTTGTCATGTCAGTACAGCAAGAGGGATGTTTCTTAAATTTTGTCATGTCAGTACAGCACGATGGATGTTACTTAAATTTTGTCATGTCAATACAGCAAGAGGGATGTTACTTAAATTTTGTCATGTCATTACAGCAAGAGAGATGTTTCTTAAATTTTGTCATGTCAATACAGCAAGAGGGATGTTGCTTAAATTGTGTCATGTCAATACGGCAAGAGAGATGTTACTTCAATTTTGTCATGTCAGTACAGCAAGAGGGATGTTTCTTAAATTTTGTCATGTCAGTACAGCACGATGGATGTTACTTAAATTTTGTCATGTCAATACAGCAAGAGGGATGTTACTTAAATTTTGTCATGTCATTACAGCAAGAGGGATGTTTCTTAAATTTTGTCATGTCAATACAGCAAGAGGGATGTTGCTTAAATTGTGTCATGTCAATACGGCAAGAGGGATGTTACTTCAATTTTGTCATGTCAGTACAGCAAGAGGGATGTTTCTTAAATTTTGTTATTGTGTAACCTTGAAAAAAGTGGGTGAATCCCACTGAAACATTGGATTGTGTAAATAAATCCATGGCCAATGTTGTATTAATAGTAAGTTTACTATGAATACAGAGCTGTAGATAAGATTTTGAGTATTTTACTCATACTTTTTTACAAAACCCATCAATTCTTTAAAATTGTGAGTATCATTACTCATCAACTTACTACAAAAACTCATAACTTTTAAAAATCATGAGTATTATATTTGCATGTACTGTCCTGTGGAACAGTCTATTCCATATTTACATGATGAGAATTGTTCCAAGTATGTGTCTGATATTAAGGTCATACAGTGTTTTTGTTTTTACTTAACTTTCATTTAATTAGAATAGTTGTTTCTTTTAAAATGTATAAATTCAATCCATTTTGAAAGCATGAACTATTAAATTAATTGTTTACTCTGAACGAGTTCCTTGTTACTCATTCATTTTGAATTTGATGAGTAAATACTCATTGCAGTCAAAAATTATCTACAGCTCTGAATGAATACGATAATAGTAATAGATAGAGTATGATGGTTGGTTGATTTAAACATCGAGGAGAGCATTACCCACAAGGCATTTAAATCAACCATTCAGATGATACCAGATTGTCTTCTGTCTGCCATATTCTAATTTCCGATACCTGGTAGTTAGAGTACACCAGCCATTCTGACAGGTGTATTTTCAATTAAATGTCTACAACTGTGCAAATACAAAGAAAATGTTAGCAACCATGCTATAATTGGCTATGGATTAGGTGTCAGCCCGAATTGTTTTGGCCCTTAGGCAATGGTGCGTAGTCCGTCGTCATTGTTGTCCATTACCTTATTCTTATTTACACGATAATGTTAACAAATTGTTTCCGATTTTCATCATCACAGTTTGATTTGAAGGTTTGTTTCAATAAGATCTCAGACATGTGAAGGTGATGCAATTTTTGTGTCTTCTTCATAATGGCTGAATTGGTTGAGATATTGGGAAGTTGATTGTGTATATGTATGTATCATCAATATTATATACCATGTTAGAAGTCGTGAAATGTTTATTTTCAGTTCTGATTAACAGAATACATATGTCACAATAAAAGGTTTGTTAACCATTAGAGCATTCCCAGGCCCAGACCTCTTGTTTTGACCAGTAGAGCATTCTCAGGCCTGGGCCTCTTGTTTTGACCAGTAGAGCATTCTCAGGCCCGGGCCTCTTGTTTTGACCAGTAGAGCATTCTCAGGTCCAGACCTCTTGTTTTGGCTATTAGAGCATTCTCAGGCCTGTGCCTCTTGTTTTGACCAGTAGAGCATTCTCAGGTCCAGCCTGTTGTTTTGACCAGTAGAGCATTTTCAGGCCCAGGCCTCTTGTTTTTACCAGTAGAGCATTGTCAGGCCTGTGCCTCTTGTTTTGATCAGTAGAACATTTTCTGGCCCAGACCTCTTATTTTGACCAGTAGAGCATTCTTAGGCCTGCGCCTCTTGTTTGACAAGTAGAGCATTCACAGGCCTGGCCTCTTGTTTTGACCAGTAGAGCATTCTCAGGCAAGGGCCTCTTGTTTTGACCAGTAGAGCATTCTCAGGCTCGGACCTCTTGTTTTGACCAATCAGTGCTCAAAGAAAATTATTTTAAGAGACAGGCCCAGGGCTTGTTGCTTCTGAAAATGGACAGGCACCGATTTGAAATGGACAGGCCCTGATTTAAAATGGAAAGGTCCAATATTTTTTTCTTATTGGAAATGTGTCTTTATTCACTTTTATAGCACACATTAATTTTGTTACGTATGTATTAATCAAGCTCAGAACCTCCTCTGACTATATTTTTCTTTTTGCTACCACTTTATGCTCCCTGGTCAGCGGACTTATTTACCATTTCGTTTAAAATATGTTAGAATAGAGTATTACATAGTAATTTATAACCAGTGCAAAGGAGAGTACTAGCACTTTTGCCAAACGATAATAATCAGAGCCGACTTATGGTGAAACTGGAGATAAACTTGGAGCCAAATTTTTAATCAGGTTTTATGAGACTATCAGAGCCTCCTCTGGCTATACTTTTTTTTTTTGTCACCACTTTCTTCAAGTAAAGAATTAGGAGCCTAGACTAGAATTTATTTAAAAGTAGGATTCCAGGAACTCCTTACACCTTAAATATTGAACAGAAATATACTTTATATCTGTATTTATACATATACAGTATATATATTTTTCTTTCCACCAACATGTTTTTGTAAAGGAGAGTTTATCTTAATTGATTATGTAAAAAAAAAAAAAAAAAATCCGAAATTATGTACCATCCGAACTACTATGACACCGCACTTTTACGGTATTTCTTATCACAAAGGAAAGAAAACACAACCCTTATAGCAGAATAATGAGTTTTATGTCAACAATTGTCGACCTCAAAGTTGTGACAAACTGCCGACACGAAGCCAGGCAAAATATGCAAACTTCTTATTGTTTCAATGTGTGTATAACACATTTTAATTACTTTATTGCAAGTGTTTTCACAGTTCACAATACACATGGGAGTATTTTGTCTTGAGGAACTTGAGCTTGAGATCCAGTAAAACTGATTTTTTGGGGGATATTTTTTTTATTTTTTTTTAGACAGGCCCGACGGGCTCCTTGTCTGCAAAATGAGACAGGCCCGGAATGGATTTCGAGGAGCCCCGGGCTATCCTATTTTTTGAGCACTGCCAATATAGCATTCTCAGGCCCATACCTCCTGTTTAAACTGAATGGTTTTCAGTTTAACGGGGATCGTGAACATTATCTTCTTTTCCGGGAATCTTCTTCACCTCCATTGTTACCATTTTTGGCTTATCACCATTCCCCATTCCAACCTGATATGAACGAAGCTGTTAAAGGGTGTAAACATGATTTTATTCATTGGTTATAAAACATCAGTGAGATGAATAATAATAATAATAATAAAATATATCTTTATTTAAAAAAAAAAACAAAAAAACATAGCTACCATATACATATACATCTTGTGTCCTATAATAGATATAGTGTAATTTCATAATATTGGCAAGAAAATAAAAGGATCATTCAATATAGAAACACAAATTTTAGATTAAATATGGTATTTAGACTGTATTTTGACACTGTGTATATGTTTGGACACTGTGTAGAATCTTTATTTCCTGTATTTTGACACTGTGTAGAACGTTTGTCATTTCTATTGCAGAATGACGAGCCATTATCAGAACTGATAGAAGATCATTCATTGTCATCATCGCCACAGAATCATACATCGTGGTCTAATTCTCCCTACAAAGTCAACTCCATGGAGATATCTCTAATAACTGCTCAAATATCACAAACAGGTAAGACATCATCATTTGCAATGTCTCCATCATTAACAGCAGCAGCATCAATAGCAGCTGTACTGTCATCATCAGCAGCAACACCAGCATCATGGCCATCAACAACTTCGTCATCATCATTATCAGTAACATGATTTAGATAATCATCGCCCTGTCAATATTTCTTTGAACCCTGTATCTTCCTCATCAAGTCCATTATAGTATTATGTAGCGCATTAACTGTCACATTTTTAGCTCGTCACTTTGGAGAAAATAAGAGCATGTTGGCATCTGCAGGTTATATTTACACCAAGTTGTTATCCTAAGTTCTACTGGACCAGTCTTCATGACACTTTTGAAACATATTAGTACTGGGATTGAGTTGGGGTCAGTAGGTTAAAAGTCAAGGTCACAGCGAACTTAAGTTAAAAATTTACTTTGTTATCTGATGTTCTACTGAACTTATCATTAAGAAACTGAGTATACAGGTTTGTTTTGGGATTAGTTTATTTCAGACCTTACCTTAATAAAGGGTTAAATTTTACTGGAGAGTTGTTATAACTAAAGTTCTTCCCGGCAATCTCTTTATACTTTGTAAACACATGGTCATACACCAATTAATTTTGGAGTCATTGGTTTAAGGTCTAGGTCACAGTGTGCTAAAGCTTGACCTTGAAATTGGTTTGGGCGATATATCTTGAGTTAAATAGAGAATATTATGTCAGTGCCTTTTACTACCAAGTTTATTAGGCGAGGAAAACGAAGAATGGCGAGGCTCTGCCGAGCCTAATAATCTTGATAGTAAAAGGCAATGACATAATATTCTATTTATCATGTAGATTATCCACATTTTCTGTATGAAGTACTATTATTACCTTTATCTCAGAATGTTACGTTTATCGATGACGCCGCCATGTTGTTGTTTTTTGTTTGTTTTATGACGTCAGGCAACGTTACTTGCTTGATGTCAGATAGTGTTACGTACAATAAAAGCCGAGGGATTCCACATTGATTTGCTTTATTGGTCAGTGCCTAATAAAGCAACATTTATTAGGTCACCCCTTTATTAGGCAGAAAAGTGCATATCTGCATGATAAATATGACCTATGTACATGAAAAATTGTCCTGTTTAGTAGTCTTACTGAATAAACTCCAGGTATAGTCCGTGAGTCGGAGAAGACGGGTAAATCTTATGCAGTTTTCTCCATCCGTGTCACAAAGAGGTTTGGGGAGGATGAGGATATATGGGACGTATATCGCAGATACAGCGACTTCCACGACCTGCAGATGATCATGGCAGAGAAGGTCAGTGCATGTTTATTCAAAAATAAAATCAAAAAACATATTAAAATTTAGTGTTCTTATGAACTATACAGTTCTAAATTCAAAAATAAAACAATGTTTGAAAGTTAACATCAAAATTCACATAAAAAGGTTAAACCGGCCCATGAACGAAAACTTATCACTTATCAAATTTTTTGGAGAGGGCAATACCTACTATTTTATTTTCCAATGTGATATTATTCCAGGATTTGGGTGTTAGAAAGTTAAAACTTTTATTTCTAATGAACTAAATATTAACATTCAAATGACAAATACAATTCTATCATTCTCAAAGCAAATTGTTTGGAATTAAATGAATTCCATGTTAATATATTGGAAGTTCTTGTATTTGTAGCTGCCCGACTTCCACGGTCCCAGTCTTCCCCCCAAGTCCTTGCTGAAGAACATGAGTAAGGACTTTCTGGAGAAGCGGAGAAAGGCCCTCGATAATTACCTGCAGGTAATCATCCACTTGTAATGGAAGAATTGTAAAAATGGCTTGTCATGTTTACTCTCCATGTTTGTTGAATGTGTTGTAAACTTTGATGCATCACAGCACATATACTCAGTTGCAAAAGAAACTGGACACTTTGAAAATTTTACTTTACACCCTGTCCTCTTTATCAAGCGACAGTCCCTTAATGATTCGACCTATTGAAAAACAAATAACAAAATGATATTGGCAATGGAATGATAAAAACTTTGGTACCAAACATGGCATATTCATTTTGGAATTTGTCAATTTAATTCTAAAAACACTTTATACAATTAAATCTAAACAGAACGCAGTGTCCACTTTCTTTTGCAACTGAGTATAGTTACACTGTCACTGACATGAAGCGTAATTCTAAATACTAAAATCTGATTGGCTGACATCAAAAAATGTGTGATAATTAAAGAAAATGTCACAGATCAGTTGTGTGACATTAATGCTTTCAAAAACCTGACATTATGTAGATCTATTTCAATATGTTTTTAGTAAAACTGTCAACAAAACAATGAAATGTTGATATTGAAGTTTCCGCTAATGCGGCACCTTTAATCGGATTTTGTGACTTGTAAACGACTGATATACCAATGCACATAATCATTTCACTACAATTGACCAAATTAACTGCCGATATAATTAGTACTAACCATCAAATAAAAATGCTGCCACAGAACAAAAAGTCTAAACATTGTATGAAACTGTAGTTAAACGGACAAGAAATTATTAATTTTACTCTATTGTCTATATAATTGACCATTAAAGTTCCTTCAGTAAATTAAAAAATATATATTTTGCCGTTTAGAAGGGACATTGTACCCTAACAAGCTCACCCATGTGAAATAGAGTTTTTATGAAAGATTAGTTCAGACATAGCATTTCTCTGCCTTTCATTGGTTACAACACATCATGTGACTGTAGTGTACACTTTCATCTACCGGTAGATTTAATTATCGCAGTGCTGTAGAACAGTGGAATCATTGCAGATTATGACACAGATGGGGAAAGTTGAACATTATTGAATGGAAATACATGTTCATCTCATTTTATAACAAGTCTATAATAAGTATTAAACGGGCTGTTAAATTAATGGGGTTGATGCACTATTTTCAAATAAGGTTTATTTTAAAGGGCTCTGAAAAACTTTAAAACTGCTGAAAAAATTTATTAAATGTCTTTTGAAGCAAAGAAAATCACTGCAAATGAAAAATAAGGATACAGTATATACATTTTATAAATTTTCAGTAGGTCATATCTCCTTTATTTTTCATGGCATTTTGATAATTATTTCAGCTTTTTCAAGTCTGCCAGAGCCGTTTTAAATAAATCTTGTTTGAAAATAGTGCATCGATCAGCCCCTTCAAAAAAAGACGAAGCTTAAAACACAAAAGTTAAAACAATAGATGTATTATATATTTACAGACATTACTGAGTCCCCTGCTGTGGGAGAAGCACCCAGGCGTGCGAGATTTCGTGATGAAGTTTCTGGCACCTGGTATGTGGGAGAGACATAAGAGTGATCTGGCTCGCAAGGTATGCTGTCCCACATTCTATGCTGAAGTTTTGTATATACCTATCAATAATACATACATAATATCTTTAATTTCTTAAAATGCAGTACAATATTAGTTATTGGGTTTGTTACTGACCTCCTAAAGAAATATTTGGGGTCAGTAAGATTTATAGGGGGCGAGGCAATAGCCGAATCCCTCTATATATCTGACCCCACATATTTCAGTAGATTTGTTTGTTTGTAAGCTGTTTTACATCATTTTCAATACATGTAAGGTTATGAATGGCGGTCAATTTTTTTTGTGGTGTAGGCAGACCACCCACTTACTATTCACCTCCCGCCATCCTTAAGAATCGACATGTGGCAGGAGGTGTACAGAACTGGTTCTACCCAGGAAAAGGGGGTGGTCTGCCTTCACCACAAAGATTTATGTAGGGGGTCAGTAACAAACCCAATAACTGATTTATTGCATCGAGCACTTTTTTTAAGGCAAACACCGATATTTAACCCATTTTAATGGAGCGTCAACATCATTGAGACGTTCGCGCAAGTTGATGTCGTGACGTCACCTTAAAGAACTACCGGTATTTGCAAATGATTTAAACTTTGAATCGGAATTGTAGTCTATATTGTTTTAGTGACCCTCTATGAAATCTACTGACCCACTATAGAAAAATGAGATGCCTAGAATTGTGTGCGAGGTGCAATAAAAACATGTATCATTGTATGACATCAATGTCCTGTGCTATCGTCACCTACTTGTGTAAACAAACTAGCCTACCGGTATTGTGCTATAATACTTTACAAGCATTCTTATGAAGGTATATTATAAAAAGATAATTACTAGAGTAAGTGTTCTGAACGCTTGCTTCACCTCTAGTGCATATGCCGTATCTTCAGGATGACACTCTAGGCTAAAGCCCCTCTTAAGATCCTGCAAACATATGGCACTTTCACTGGAGGTGATACAAGTGATTCCTGAACACGTTGTGCTAGTAATAATACTATTTTATTGGTAGAAAACTCACCCATATCATGTGGGCATAACAGGCCCTCCAAGGTATGCTGACTGGCCACACATTCTATGCGAGAAGTTTTCATAGACAGAAACTCACACATGTCATGAAGGGGGCATAACAGGCCAGTTAATGTTGTGTGGGCTTCAACATTTTAATTGTAGATGGCGTTCTAACTGCAAAAATATATTCTTATATTATGTTTCATATAAATTGAGTTGGAAACATTTTATCCTGTTATATCAGTATGAAATTATTTGCAACATTATTGTGGTCCAGATAATCAAATGGGTGCATGGGGAAGACGATCTTATATTATTTGCTGTATTTATAGTACATGACTGTGTGTGTGTCTCTCGTACACTGGCCCCGTGTGGTCCCTGGGGCCCCGTGTGGTTCCCGGCAAAGAATAGGGCCACAGCAGATCCCGTTTAAAGGGTAGGCAGAGGGGTAGAACCCCTCCACAAATTCATGTTCATTTAATCATTTTTTGCTCGTCCTCATTAAAGGTCTTCATCATGACCCCTGCATTGTTTCGGATGCCATCTTGCTCAAATCACTAGAGCAGTGGCAGAGAAACAATAAACATGGCTCCAGCATACAAGAGAATTTGCAGCAACTCTGCAGTTCTGCAGGTTCTAGGCCAGTTCTCCATATTTTGTAAATGGGGCGTTAGCCTGGCATGTTCATTCCTGTTAGGCGCCATATAACTTTTCATGTTTGGTGCACCTTAAAACCCAATTCAGTTCAATTCTTTCATACACTGCTCGGTCAAGCAAAAATGTGCTTTTGACCTTGAACAAGTCCCTAAACTCTCACTGCCTAGTCTAATCAGATTATGATGTTAACATGGCTCCAGTCTCGAGTCTGTCCTCCTTGTATGTTACCATGGCTCCAGTCTCGAGTCTGTCCTCCTTGTATGTTACCATGGCTCCAGTCTCGAGTCTGTCCTCCTTGAATGTTACCATGGCCCCAGTCTCGAGTCTGTCCTCCTTGTATGTTACCATGGCTCCAGTCTCGAGGCTGTCCTCCTTGTATGTTTCCATGGCTCCAGTCTCGAGTCTGTCCTCCTTGTATGTTACCATGGCTCCAGTCTCGAGTCTGTCCTCCTTGTATGTTACCATGGCTCCAGTCTCGAGTCTGTCCTCCTTGTATGTTAACATGGCTCCAGTCTCGAGTCTGTCCTCCTTGTATGTTACCATGGCCCCAGTCTCGAGTCTGTCCTCCTTGTATGTTACCATGGCCCCAGTCTCGAGTCTGTCCTCCTTGTATGTTACCATGGCCCCAGTCTCGAGTCTGTCCTCCTTGTATGTTACCCAGTCTTGAGTCTATCCTCCTTGTATGTTTCCATGGCTCCAGTCTCGAGTATGTCCTCCTTGTATGTTTCCATGGCTCCAGTCTCGAGTCTGTCCTCCTTGTATGTTACCATGGCTCCAGTCTTGAGTCTGTCCTCCTTGTATGTTACCATGGCTCCAGTCTCGAGTCTATCCTCTTTGTATGTTACCATGGCTCCAGTCTCGAATCTGTCCTCCTTGTATGTTACCATGGCTCCAGTCTCGAGTCTGTCCTTCTTGTATGTTACCATGGCCCCAGTCTCGAGTCTGTCCTCCTTGTATGTTACCATGGCTCCAGTCTCGAGTCTGTCCTCCTTGTATGTTACCATGGCTCCAGTCTCGAGTCTGTCCTCCTTTTATGTTACCATGGCTCCAGTCTCGAGTCTGTCCTCCTTGTATGTTACCATGGCTCCAGTCTCGAGTCTGTCCTCCTTGTATGTTACCATGGCTCCAGTCTCGAGTCTATCCTCCTTGTATGTTACCATGGCTCCTGCTTGAGTCTATCCTCCTTGTATGTTACCATGGCTCCAGTCTCGAGTCTTTCCTCCTTGTATGTTACCATGGCTCCAGTCTCGAGACTATCCACCTTGTATGTTACCATGGCTCCAGTCTCGAGTCTATCCTCCTTGTATGTTACCATGGCTCCAGTCACGAGTCTTTCCTCCTTGTATGTTACCATGGCTCCAGTCTCGAGACTATCCACCTTGTATGTTACCATGGCCCCAGTCTTGAGTCTATCCTCCTTGTATGTTACCATGGCTCCAGTCTCAAGTCTATCCTCCTTGTATGTTACCATGGCTCCAGTCTCGAGTCTTTCCTCCTTGTATGTTACCATGGCTCCAGTCTCGAGTCTATCCTCCTTGTATGTTACCATGGCTCCAGTCTCGAGTCTGTCCTCCTTGTATGTTACCATGGCCTCAGTCTCGAGTTTGTCCTCCTTGTATGTTACCATTGCCCAAGTCTTGAGTCTATCCTCCTTGTATGTTACCATGGCCCCAGTCTCGAGTCTGTCCTCCTTGTATGTTACCATGGCCCCAGTCTTGAGTCTATCCTCCTTGTATGTTACCATGGCTCCAGTCTCGAGTCTGTCCTCCTTGTATGTTACCATGGCTCCAGTCTTGAGTCTATCCTCCTTGAATGTTACCATGGCTCCAGTCTTGAGTCTATCCTCCTTGTATGTTACCATGGCCCCAGTCATGAGTCTGTCCTCCTTGTATGTTACCATGGCCCCAGTCTCGAGTCTGTCCTCCTTGTATGTTACCATGGCTCCAGTCTCGAGTCTATCCTCCTTGTATGTTACCATGGCTCCAGTCTCGAGTCTGTTCTCCTTGTATGTTACCATGGCTCCAGTCTCGAGTCTGTCCTCCTTGTATGTTACTATGGCCCCAGTCTCGAGTCTGTCCTCCTTGTATGTTACCATGGCTCCAGTCTCGAGTCTGTCCTCCTTGTATGTTACCATAGCCCCAGTCTCGAGTCTGTCCTCCTTGTATGTTACCATGGCTCCAGTCTCGAGTCTGTCCTCCTTGTATGTTACTATGGCTCCTGCTTGAGTCTATCCTCCTTGTATGTTACCATGGCTCCAGTCTCGAGTCTTTCCTCCTTGTATGTTACCATGGCTCCAGTCTCGAGACTATCCACCTTGTATGTTACCATGGCTCCAGTCTCGAGTCTATCCTCCTTGTATGTTACCATGGCCCCAGTCTCGAGTCTGTCCTCCTTGTATGTTACCATGGCTCCAGTCTCGAGTCTGTCCTCCTTGTATGTTACTATGGCTCCAGTCTCGAGTCTGTCCTCCTTGTATGTTACCATGGCACCAGTCTCGAGTCTGTCCTCCTTGTATGTTACCATGGCTCCAGTCTCGAGTCTGTCCTCCTTGTATGTTACCATGGCTCCAGTCTCGAGTCTATCCTCCTTGTATGTTACCATGGCTCCTGCTTGAGTCTATCCTCCTTGTATGTTACCATGGCTCCAGTCTCGAGTCTTTCCTCCTTGTATGTTACCATGGCTCCAGTCTCGAGACTATCCACCTTGTATGTTACCATGGCTCCAGTCTCGAGTCTATCCTCCTTGTATGTTACCATGGCTCCAGTCTCGAGTCTTTCCTCCTTGTATGTTACCATGGCTCCAGTCTCGAGAATATCCACCTTGTATGTTATCATGGCCCCAGTCTTGAGTCTATCCTCCTTGTATGTTACCATGGCTCCAGTCTCAAGTCTATCCTCCTTGTATGTTACCATGGCTCCAGTCTCGAGTCTTTCCTCCTTGTATGTTACCATGGCTCCAGTCTCGAGTCTATCCTCCTTGTATGTTACCATGGCTCCAGTCTCGAGTCTGTCCTCCTTGTATGTTACCATGGCCTCAGTCTCGAGTCTGTCCTCCTTGTATGTTACCATTGCCCAAGTCTTGAGTCTATCCTCCTTGTATGTTACCATGGCCCCAGTCTCGAGTCTGTCCTCCTTGTATGTTACCATGGCCCCAGTCTTGAGTCTATCCTCCTTGTATGTTACCATGGCCCCAGTCTCGAGTCTGTCCTCCTTGTATGTTACCATGGCTCCAGTCTTGAGTCTATCCTCTTTGAATGTTACCATGGCTCCAGTCTTGAGTCTATCCTCCTTGTATGTTACCATGGCCCCAGTCATGAGTCTGTCCTCCTTGTATGTTACCATGGCTCCAGTCTCGAGTCTGTCCTCCTTGTATGTTACCATGGCTCCAGTCTCGAGTCTATCCTCCTTGTATGTTACCATGGCTCCAGTCTCGAGTCTGTTCTCCTTGTATGTTACCATGGCTCAAGTCTCGAGTCTGTCCTCCTTGTATGTTACCATGGCCCCAGTCTCGAGTCTGTCCTCCTTGTATGTTACCATAGCCCCAGTCTCGAGTCTGTCCTCCTTGTATGTTACCATGGCTCCAGTCTCGAGTCTGTCCTCCTTGTATGTTACTATGGCTCCTGCTTGAGTCTATCCTCCTTGTATGTTACCATGGCTCCAGTCTCGAGTCTTTCCTCCTTGTATGTTACCATGGCTCCAGTCTCGAGACTATCCACCTTGTATGTTACCATGGCTCCAGTCTCGAGTCTATCCTCCTTGTATGTTATCATGGCTCCAGTCTCGAGTCTTTCCTCCTTGTATGTTACCATGGCTCCAGTCTTAAGACTATCCACCTTGTATGTTACCATGGCCCCAGTCTTGAGTCTATCCTCCTTGTATGTTACCATGGCTCCAGTCTCGAGTCTTTCCTACTTGTATGTTACCATGGCTCCAGTCTCGAGACTATCCACCTTGTATGTTACCATGGCCCCAGTCTTGAGTCTATCCTCCTTGTATGTTACCATGGCTCCAGTCTCGAGTCTTTCCTCCTTGTATGTTACCATGGCCCCAGTCTCGAGTCTATCCTCCTTGTATGTTATCATGGCTCCAGTCTCGAGTCTATCCTCCTTGTATGTTACCATGGCTCCAGTCTTGAGTGTGTCCTCCTTGTATGTTACCATGGCTCCAGTCTCGAGTCTATCCTCCTTGTATGTTACCATGGCTCCAGTCTTGAGTCTGTCCTCCTTGTATGTTACCATGGCTCCAGTCATGAGTCTGTCCTCCTTGTATGTTACCATGGCCCCAGTCTTGAGTCTATCCTCCTTGTATGTTACCATGGCTCCAGTCTCGAGTCTTTCCTCCTTGTATGTTACCATGGCTCCAGTCTCGAGTCTTTCCTCCTTGTATGTTACCATGGCCCCAGTCTCGAGTCTATCCTCCTTGTATGTTACCATAGATCCAGTCTCGAGTCTATCCTCCTTGTATGTTACCATGGCTCCAGTGTTGAGTCTGTCCTCCTTGTATGTTACCATGGCTCCAGTCTCGAGTCTATCCTCCTTGTATGTTACCATGGCTCCAGTCTTGAGTCTGTCCTCCTTGTATGTTACCATGGCTCCAGTCTCGAGTCTATCCTCCTTGTATGTTACCATGGCTCCAGTCTTGAGTCTGTCCTCCTTGTATGTTACCATGGCTCCAGTCATGAGTCTGTCCTCCTTGTATGTTACCATGGCCCCAGTCTTGAGTCTATCCTCCTTGTATGTTACCATGGCTCCAGTCTTGAGTCTTTCCTCCTTGTATGTTACCATGGCTCCAGTCTCGAGACTATCCACCTTGTATGTTACCATGGCCCCAGTCTTGAGTCTATCCTCCTTGTATGTTACCATGGCTCCAGTCTCGAGTCTTTGCTCCTTGTATGTTACCATGGCCCCAGTCTCGAGTCTATCCTCCTTGTATGTTACCATGGCTCCAGTCTCGAGTCTATCCTCCTTGTATGTTACCATGGCTCCAGTCTTGAGTCTGTCCTCCTTGTATGTTACCATGGCTCCAGTCTCGAGTCTATCCTCCTTGTATGTTACCATGGCTCCAGTCTCGAGTCTATCCTCCTTGTATGTTACCATGGCTCCAGTCTCGAGTCTATCCTCCTTGTATGTTACCATGGCTCCAGTCTCAAGTCTATCCTCCTTGTATGTTACCATGGCTCCAGTCTCGAGTCTTTCCTCCTTGTATGTTACCATGGCTCCAGTCTCGAGTCTATCCTCCTTGTATGTTACCATGGCTCCAGTCTCGAGTCTGTCCTCCTTGTATGTTACCATGGCCTCAGTCGCGAGTCTGTCCTCCTTGTATGTTACCATTGCCCAAGTCTTGAGTCTATCCTCCTTGTATGTTACCATGGCCCCAGTCTCGAGTCTGTCCTCCTTGTATGTTACCATGGCCCCAGTCTTGAGTCTATCCTCCTTGTATGTTACCATGGCCCCAGTCTCGAGTCTGTCCTCCTTGTATGTTACCATGGCTCCAGTCTTGAGTCTATCCTCTTTGAATGTTACCATGGCTCCAGTCTTGAGTCTATCCTCCTTGTATGTTACCATGGCCCCAGTCTCGAGTCTGTCCTCCTTGTATGTTACCATGGCTCCAGTCTTGAGTCTATCCTCTTTGAATGTTACCATGGCTCCAGTCTTGAGTCTATCCTCCTTGTATGTTACCATGGCCCCAGTCATGAGTCTGTCCTCCTTGTATGTTACCATGGCCCCAGTCTCGAGTCTGTCCTCCTTGTATGTTACCATGGCTCAAGTCTCGAGTCTATCCTCCTTGTATGTTACCATGGCTCCAGTCTCGAGTCTGTTCTCCTTGTATGTTACCATGGCTCAAGTCTCGAGTCTGTCCTCCTTGTATGTTACCATGGCCCCAGTTTGAGTCTGTCCTCCTTGTATGTTACCATGGCTCCAGTCTCGAGTCTGTCCTCCTTGTATGTTACCATAGCCCCAGTCTCGAGTCTGTCCTCCTTGTATGTTACCATGGCTCCAGTCTCGAGTCTGTCCTCCTTGTATGTTACTATGGCTCCTGCTTGAGTCTATCCTCCTTGTATGTTACCATGGCTCCAGTCTCGAGTCTTTCCTCCTTGTATGTTACCATGGCTCCAGTCTCGAGACTATCCACCTTGTATGTTACCATGGCTCCAGTCTCGAGTCTATCCTCCTTGTATGTTATCATGGCTCCAGTCTCGAGTCTTTCCTCCTTGTATGTTACCATGGCTCCAGTCTTAAGACTATCCACCTTGTATGTTACCATGGCCCCAGTCTTGAGTCTATCCTCCTTGTATGTTACCATGGCTCCAGTCTCGAGTCTTTCCTACTTGTATGTTACCATGGCTCCAGTCTCGAGACTATCCACCTTGTATGTTACCATGGCCCCAGTCTTGAGTCTATCCTCCTTGTATGTTACCATGGCTCCAGTCTCGAGTCTTTCCTCCTTGTATGTTACCATGGCCCCAGTCTCGAGTCTATCCTCCTTGTATGTTATCATGGCTCCAGTCTCGAGTGTATCCTCCTTGTATGTTACCATGGCTCCAGTCTTGAGTGTGTCCTCCTTGTATGTTACCATGGCTCCAGTCTCGAGTCTATCCTCCTTGTATGTTACCATGGCTCCAGTCTTGAGTCTGTCCTCCTTGTATGTTACCATGGCTCCAGTCATGAGTCTGTCCTCCTTGTATGTTACCATGGCCCCAGTCTTGAGTCTATCCTCCTTGTATGTTACCATGGCTCCAGTCTCGAGTCTTTCCTCCTTGTATGTTACCATGGCTCCAGTCTCGAGACTATCCACCTTGTATGTTACCATGGCCCCAGTCTTGAGTCTATCCTCCTTGTATGTTACCATGGCTCCAGTCTCGAGTCTTTCCTCCTTGTATGTTACCATGGCCCCAGTCTCGAGTCTATCCTCCTTGTATGTTACCATAGATCCAGTCTCGAGTCTATCCTCCTTGTATGTTACCATGGCTCCAGTGTTGAGTCTGTCCTCCTTGTATGTTACCATGGCTCCAGTCTCGAGTCTATCCTCCTTGTATGTTACCATGGCTCCAGTCTTGAGTCTGTCCTCCTTGTATGTTACCATGGCTCCAGTCTCGAGTCTATCCTCCTTGTATGTTACCATGGCTCCAGTCTTGAGTCTGTCCTCCTTGTATGTTACCATGGCTCCAGTCATGAGTCTGTCCTCCTTGTATGTTACCATGGCCCCAGTCTTGAGTCTATCCTCCTTGTATGTTACCATGGCTCCAGTCTCGAGTCTTTCCTCCTTGTATGTTACCATGGCTCCAGTCTCGAGACTATCCACCTTGTATGTTACCATGGCCCCAGTCTTGAGTCTATCCTCCTTGTATGTTACCATGGCTCCAGTCTCGAGTCTTTGCTCCTTGTATGTTACCATGGCCCCAGTCTCGAGTCTATCCTCCTTGTATGTTACCATGGCTCCAGTCTCGAGTCTATCCTCCTTGTATGTTACCATGGCTCCAGTCTTGAGTCTGTCCTCCTTGTATGTTACCATGGCTCCAGTCTCGAGTCTATCCTCCTTGTATGTTACCATGGCTCCAGTCTCGAGTCTATCCTCCTTGTATGTTACCATGGCTCCAGTCTCGAGTCTATCCTCCTTGTATGTTACCATGGCTCCAGTCTCGAGTCTATCCTCCTTGTATGTTACCATGGCTCCAGTCTCGAGTCTGTCCTCCTTGTATGTTACCATGGCCTCAGTCGCGAGTCTGTCCTCCTTGTATGTTACCATTGCCCAAGTCTTGAGTCTATCCTCCTTGTATGTTACCATGGCCCCAGTCTCGAGTCTGTCCTCCTTGTATGTTACCATGGCCCCAGTCTTGAGTCTATCCTCCTTGTATGTTACCATGGCCCCAGTCTCGAGTCTGTCCTCCTTGTATGTTACCATGGCTCCAGTCTTGAGTCTATCCTCTTTGAATGTTACCATGGCTCCAGTCTTGAGTCTATCCTCCTTGTATGTTACCATGGCCCCAGTCATGAGTCTGTCCTCCTTGTATGTTACCATGGCCCCAGTCTCGAGTCTGTCCTCCTTGTATGTTACCATGGCTCCAGTCTCGAGTCTATCCTCCTTGTATGTTACCATGGCTCCAGTCTCGAGTCTGTTCTCCTTGTATGTTACCATGGCTCAAGTCTCGAGTCTGTCCTCCTTGTATGTTACCATGGCCCCAGTTTGAGTCTGTCCTCCTTGTATGTTACCATGGCTCAAGTCTCGAGTCTGTCCTCCTTGTATGTTACCATGGCCCCAGTTTGAGTCTGTCCTCCTTGTATGTTACCATGGCTCAAGTCTCGAGTCTGTCCTCCTTGTATGTTACCATGGCCCCAGTTTGAGTCTGTCCTCCTTGTATGTTACCATGGCTCCAGTCTCGAGTCTTTCCTCCTTGTATGTTACCATTGCCCCAGTCTCGAGTCTGTCCTCCTTGTATGTTACCATGGCTCCAGTCTCGAGTCTGTCCTCCTTGTATGTTACTATGGCTCCTGCTTGAGTCTATCCTCCTTGTATGTTACCATGGCTCCAGTCTCGAGTCTTTCCTCCTTGTATGTTACCATGGCTCCAGTCTCGAGACTATCCACCTTGTATGTTACCATGGCTCCAGTCTCGAGTCTATCCTCCTTGTATGTTACCATGGCTCCAGTCTCGAGTCTTTCCTCCTTGTATGTTACCATGGCTCCAGTCTTAAGACTATCCACCTTGTATGTTACCATGGCCCCAGTCTTGAGTCTATCCTCCTTGTATGTTACCATGGCTCCAGTCTCGAGTCTTTCCTACTTGTATGTTACCATGGCTCCAGTCTCGAGACTATCCACCTTGTATGTTACCATGGCCCCAGTCTTGAGTCTATCCTCCTTGTATGTTACCATGGCCCCAGTCTTGAGTCTATCCTCCTTGTATGTTACCATGGCTCCAGTCTCGAGTCTTTCCTCCTTGTATGTTACCATGGCCCCAGTCTCGAGTCTATCCTCCTTGTATGTTATCATGGCTCCAGTCTCGAGTCTATCCTCCTTGTATGTTACCATGGCTCCAGTCTTGAGTCTGTCCTCCTTGTATGTTACCATGGCTCCAGTCTCGAGTCTATCCTCCTTGTATGTTACCATGGCTCCAGTCTTGAGTCTGTCCTCCTTGTATGTTACCATGGCTCCAGTCATGAGTCTGTCCTCCTTGTATGTTACCATGGCCCCAGTCTTGAGTCTATCCTCCTTGTATGTTACCATGGCTCCAGTCTCGAGTCTTTCCTCCTTGTATGTTACCATGGCTCCAGTCTCGAGACTATCCACCTTGTATGTTACCATGGCCCCAGTCTTGAGTCTATCCTCCTTGTATGTTACCATGGCTCCAGTCTCGAGTCTTTCCTCCTTGTATGTTCCCATGGCCCCAGTCTCGAGTCTATCCTCCTTGTATGTTACCATAGATCCAGTCTCGAGTCTATCCTCCTTGTATGTTACCATGGCTCCAGTGTTGAGTCTGTCCTCCTTGTATGTTACCATGGCTCCAGTCTCGAGTCTATCCTCCTTGTATGTTACCATGGCTCCAGTCTTGAGTCTGTCCTCCTTGTATGTTACCATGGCTCCAGTCTCGAGTCTATCCTCCTTGTATGTTACCATGGCTCCAGTCTTGAGTCTGTCCTCCTTGTATGTTACCATGGCTCCAGTCATGTGTCTGTCCTCCTTGTATGTTACCATGGCCCCAGTCTTGAGTCTATCCTCCTTGTATGTTACCATGGCTCCAGTCTCGAGTCTTTCCTCCTTGTATGTTACCATGGCTCCAGTCTCGAGACTATCCACCTTGTATGTTACCATGGCCCCAGTCTTGAGTCTATCCTCCTTGTATGTTACCATGGCTCCAGTCTCGAGTCTTTGCTCCTTGTATGTTACCATGGCCCCAGTCTCGAGTCTATCCTCCTTGTATGTTACCATGGCTCCAGTCTCGAGTCTATCCTCCTTGTATGTTACCATGGCTCCAGTCTTGAGTCTGTCCTCCTTGTATGTTACCATGGCTCCAGTCTCGAGTCTATCCTCCTTGTATGTTACCATGGCTCCAGTCTCGAGTCTATCCTCCTTGTATGTTACCATGGCCCCAGTTACCATGGCTCCAGTCTCGAGTCTGTCCTCCTTGTATGTTACCATGGCTCCAGTCTCGAGTCTATCCTCCTTGTATGTTACCATGGCTCCAGTCTCGAGTCTATCCTCCTTGTATGTTACCATGGCCCCAGTCTCGAGTCTATCCTCCTTGTATGTTACCATGGCTCCAGTCTCGAGACTATCCTCCTTGTATGTTACCATGGCTCCAGTCTCGAGTCTATCCTCCTTGTATGTTACCATGGCTCCAGTCTCGAGTCTATCCTCCTTGTATGTCACCATGGCTCCAGTCTCGAGTCTATCCTCCTTGTATGTTACCATGGCTCCCGTCTCGAGTATGTCCTCCTTGTATGTTACCATGGCTCCAGTCTCGAGTCTATCCTCCTTGTATGTTACCATGGCTCCAGTCTCGAGTCTATCCTCCTTGTATGTTACCATGGCTCCAGTCTCGAGTCTGTCCTCCTTGTATGTTAAAGAACAAGCAGAATATGCTTACTAGTAGGCAGGGCATGTTTTACCTTCCTTCACTCCATGGTAGGCCTGTTGTTGTTTTTTTGCACTCACTCTCATCCGCCCGATCGAGAAATTGCCAAAAAATCTATAGTTTCCTAATTCTGGAAAAATAGTTCCCAATCTTAGTTTTAAAATAAGCCTTCCCTGCTTTGTGTGTTCAAAAAAATGCCTAATTCAATAATTAATCAATGTTGTATTTAAAAACACATTTTAATTAAAGTTTCCCCAAAAAAGTGCTTCACTAATTAAATAGGGAAAATCACGCTGTTTTTCCCAAAATTCAAAGTCATTGCTCTCTTCCCAATTTGGAGAGAGAAGATCCTGGTAGGAGTGCATGTTAATCCCATATTCCCCTGTCTTCACTTCCCCTCTCTGGGAGTGACTCTAAATAACCTAAATAATGTATTGATGAAGTCGCATAACAATATTGAATTCAGATCAGTTCTTTTCAATTTAATGTGTATTCTGATGCAGATGGATACAATTGTGAATCCACTGAAGACGTCGGTAAAGACAGTCGGCCATGCAGTAAAACAAGTACCAGACGGTTTACGGAGTCTGTCACATGATGGGCTCACAAAACTAAGAGGGGTATGTTCTTTGACTTATACAAAACAAACATCACAGTTATTCAACAAAAATATTTATTGTGGGGCAGGCACAATCATATGGTCTGGCAAAACTAAAGGGGTTATCTAACATGGTTTAATAAAATGCTCAATGCTGATTGGTTATTGGGGAAGTCTTAAAAATCCTATACAATACCTCTGACATCTTGTACGTCAACCGTTAAGACGTCATTTTGAACACCAGAAAACATAACTGTTGAGACATCATTTTAAATGTAAGATGCAAAACAACAATGCAATGGAATGCGTTATTTTAAGCGATACTACGTTTCAACAACACAATTAAATAGCATAAAGCTGTATATTCTTCTCGTTGGATGGAGAGGAATAAAATGTAAGTTGTGAGAATTTGTATTTTGTGCAATCTCCCGAGAAAATGTGTATTAACCATGATATAAAAAAATCCGTGTCAGATAAGAAATAATATATTTTCAACGGGTTTATATTGTGCGAGATCAAATCCTGGTGTTTGTCACTTGAAACACATCGAAACCGCAGGCCTGCAGCGTTGGTATGGATGAACTTCAAGTCCCGCCCACCAGATATTGATGAACTTCAAGTCCCACCCACCAGGTATCGATGAACTTCAAGTCCCACCCACCAGGTATTGATCTGGGACAGTATAAACCCACTGGAAATACTCTAAAATAGTGACGCCTTCGGGAATTGAAAATTCTGCAGTTTAAAATCTCTTCATCCACTAACCGTGGTGTATAGCCTCACCTCGCACGCGGGGTTCTTGATACCTGGCTGGGTCACACCAAACATTTCATAAAAATGGTACTAGTCGGCCCGGTGGCAATATAGTGTGACTTGGTGGGTACCGTAGTCCCAAAGGCGTGAGGTAAGATGGAGTATTTCCAGTCACCTGTTTGATTCTCAACCGATTATCATAAAGGCCAAATTTAAGTCACATGCTTTTTACATGCCATGGCAGGTGCGACCAGTTATTCTACGTGTGTGACCATGCATTTTTACAGTGAATTGTAAATATGCGATTGTTCAGAGAGTGCTAGACAAGGAATCGTTACAAATATCTATTTGAAAGTTTTATCAAGTTTTACCTAAGTTGCTTCATATTTCTTTCTAGTTTCATAGAGCTTGGAACTTTTTTTAAATCCACTTGAGAAGGTTTTGAATTATTATATGTATAATATTTCAGGACTCTGTCAATTCCAAGGATGGTGATAGTGTGACAGGGGATGGGACCAAGGTGGGAGCTGGGCTGGACCCAGAGGTATATAAGGGTTTAAACTGATTATTTTGACACTCAGCAATATGTAGCTTGTTAATTTGTTTATATCTGAAAATGTTCCTTTAAAGATGTTTATTTATTTAAATATTTGTGGGGAAACAAATTGAAATTATATTTTTCTTGGTCATTTTAATGGCATTATACATTTTAACTGTAGTAATATGCCGTAATAATGTTTTTTGAATTAGGTTAGAAATGACTTAATGTGATTTCCAGATATTCAAGTTGTGTGGAGTTAAATGTTCCAATTTGACTTTAATAAGATTCTAACGATATAATATTTTTATCGTTACAGTTTTTATGATAACTTGGTCATCTCTGCCTTAGCATTAGGCACACCTATTTATTTTCTCTCAGAATTTCTCAAATTGAGTATTAATGTTGTATGTGTCAATAACCTTGAAAAAAATGTTTCAGTTTGATTTTAGATACTACCATTTGGTTTGTCCTGGCCTGGAATTCACCAACCATTCTTCAGACTATTCTTAGACTTGAGCTCAAGTACTCAAATTTCTTTCACAAATATTCCCATGACCTTTATAGATAATCATATGAAGTTGCTATTCATTAGAATTGATCATATTTATACAAAGCAGCTGCTTATGAACGTTTATCCTTTAAACTTATAGAAATATATATGATTGAAATTTGCATACTTGGGCTTCAGTCTAAGAATATTCTCAAGAATGGTTGGTGAATTCAAGGCCTGTATTCAAGTTTCTTTCCATAAAAAATGTCTGTTTAACAGCTAGTAGAGAATATTCCACTGCGTATCATGTTACTGCTGATGGACGAGGTGTTTGACCTGCGTCACAAGAATCAGTGGCTGAGACGACAGATTAACAAGATTCTCAAGGAACTCATTAAGGCAACACTTGGGGACAGAATCAACAAGTAAGTCAACAAAGCCCTACATAACAGAAGCCAGAGACCCAGTGTCCAAGTTGTTAGATTGCTATAAAGTAAGGCGGATCTTGTAACTTTAAGCAAATCTAAACTCCCATGGCTTTGTCCGTCAGATGATATACAAGAGTTATTTCCCCTGTGCATCTTTGTCCATGAGCTTATGTACAAAGGTTAATTCCCTGCTTCATCTTTGTCAGATAATATACAAGCATTACTTCCCCTGTGCATCTTTTTCCATGAGCTTATGTACAAAGGTTAATTCTTTGCTTCATCTTTGTCAGATAATATACAAGCATTACTTCCCCTGTGCATCTTTTTCCATGAGCTTATGTACAAAGGTTAATTCCTTGCTTCGTCTTTGTCAGATAATATACAAGCATTACTTCCCCTGTGCATCTTTTTCCATGAGCTTATGTACAAAGGTTAATTCCTTGCTTCGTCTTTGTCAGATAATATACAAGCATTACTTCCCCTGTGCATCTTTTTCCATGAGCTTATGTACAAAGGTTAATTCCTTGCTTCGTCTTTGTCAGATAATATACAAGCATTACTTCCCCTGTGCATTTTTGTCAGGTAACATACAAGAGCTAATTCCCATGTTCATCTTTGTCAGTCAGATGAAGTGTAAGAGTTACTTCCCCTGTTCATTTTTGTTAGATGATGTACAAAGTGTAATTCCCCTATTCATCTTTGTCGGATGATGTACAAGAGTTAATTCCCCTGTTCATCTTTGTATGTCAGATTATGTACAAGAGTTAATTCCCCTGTGCATCTTGTATGTCAGATTATGAACGAGAGTTAATTTCCCTGTTCATCATTGTATGTCAGATTATGTACAAGAGTTAATTCCCCTTGTGCATCTTGTATGTCAGATTATGTACGAGAGTTAATTCCCCTGTTCATCATTGTATGTCAGATTATGTACAAGAGTTAATTCCCCTGTGCATCTTGTATGTCAGATTATGTACAAGAGTTAATACCCCTGTGCATCTTGTATGTCAGATTATGTACGAGAGTTAATTCCCCTGTTCATCATTGTATGTCAGATTATGTACAAGAGTTAATTCCCCTGTGCATCTTGTATGTCGGATGATGTACAAGAGTTAATACCCCTGTGCATCTTGTATGTCAGATTATGTACAAGAGTTAATTCCCTTGTTCATCATTCTATGTCAGATGATGTACAAGAGTTAATTCCCCTGTTCATCATTCTATTTCAGATGATGAACAAGAGTTAATTCCCCTGTTCATCATTCTATGTCCGATGATGTACAAGAGTTACATTAAAATAAAGAATTTGATCCAGAATGAGGAGATGAACTCGTTTTCAAATCTTTTAATTTCTTACTTGACATAATGTACGTTACAATATAAACTATTGTTTAAACTAATTTGTTCCAATCCTTGTTTTAAACTTGTAAATTTAGCCATGAACTGTTCGCCATTTAATATCACTGACATATATTCTGATGTTTTTAAGGAAAATTGTGGAGCACGTGGACTGGATGACCTCCGCAGAGCAAGTAGCAGAGAACATGAAGTCATTTAGGTCAGTAGCATGTTCATGCAATCACTCTCAAAGGCATGGATGTCAGTGTTCAATGTGGATATATATAGGAGCAAACTGTTGGGAGAAAGCCAAGTGTCCAAGATACGTTTCTCCATACTATGGCGAATACTGGGATTGGAGCTCCGACAGTCACACACAGAACAATATTGTTTGCTGTTAAATTAATGTTGAAAGACTGAGTTATTTAAATCTTATTTACAAAACACTCTGGTCTTGGTGAACGATGTTGTGGGACTTATTCCTTATGAATAATCTAAGCAACAGAACATTTATGTTGTTTTTTTCAGGGATTCATTCTGGCCTGAGGGTTATCTGGCTGAGCCAAGGCCAGCGCGGGACCATAACACCAAGATGAGGACTCGGGTTGTGTGCAAAACCAAGATGCTGGGCAGTGTTCCAGGTACATTGTTTGTAGCCCTCTGGCATGTTCAAAGCAGCACATGTTATCCTTTAGGACACAATTTCTAGCCTGAAAACAAATTCAACAATTTATTACTGCAGTTCCAAGGTCCCAAATATCAGATAACAATGGGTTGCCTTGAGAAGGTTTAAAATAGATCATTTTTGAAATGCTCCAAAAACTTACAGTAATCTAATTAAGGACTAATTAAAGATGCCTATCTTATGAAATGCACACAAATTAAATTGATTATATTTCTATCGGTATTTCTATCGGTGAAAGATTGGGATTTTTCAGTGAAAGAAAATTCATATCGCTGAATATTTATAACTAACTCCTAACACAAAAATAACTAGTTGAGTCATGACGTCAATAAAATGTTGCTGATATCGTTGAATAAAGCCAAACATTTTGGTTATAAATGAGCTTGTTTGACTGCTGGAATCAAATATAGGGAAATCCGGCACTCTATGGTAGGCATGTTTTCTAGGATTGGTGTCATTTTCAGCTCGACTGATCGCTTATGCCGTGGTACGTCTGTCCGTCAACTTTTTTTTGTGTTGACTACTCCTCTGAAACTACTCGACGGATTTTCATGAAACTGTGCAGGAATGTTGCTCTTGATGTCTAGTTGATCCTAGCAAAAATTCAGGTCGGCTGGAAATTAAAGATGGCCGCCACGGCTAAAAATAGATTTTAAAAATACGGTTTTGTGGCGAATAATTCTCAAAAACCATAAGTGATATTGGTTTGGAACCTTTAACAAAATGACTGGCACAACATACAGTTGGTCCTGACCAAATTTCATTTTGATTGGATATCAAACATGACTGCCAGCGGCCATCTTTGTTTACATAGAGTTAAATAGGAAAAACTTGTGGCGACTACTCCTCTGAAACTACGTGATGGAATTTCATGAAACTTGACAGGAATGTTGCTCTTGATGTCTTGTTGATCCTAGCAAAAATTCAGGTCGGCTGGAAATTAAAGATGGCCACCACGGCTAAAAATAGATTTTAAAAATACGGTTTTGTGGCGAATAATTCTCAAAAACCATAAGTGATATTGGTTTGGAACCTTTAACAAAATGACTGGCACAACATACAGTTGGTCCTGACCAAAGTTCATTTTGATTGGATATCAAACATGACTGCCAGTGGCCATCTTTGTTTACATAGAGTTAAATAGGAAAAACTTGTGGCGACTACTCCTCTGAAACTACGTGATGGAATTTCATGAAACTTGACAGGAATGTTGCTCTTGATGTCTTGTTGATCCTAGCAAAAGTTCAGGTCGGTAGGAAATTCAAGATGACCACCATTGCTAAAAAGGGATTTTAAAAATGCGACTTTGTGGCGACTACTTTTCAAAAATTGTAAGTGATATTGAATTGGAACCTTTACCAAAAAGACTGGTGTGACATGTACTTGGTCCTAACCAAGATTCATTTCAATTCGATGTCAAACATCTTTGTTTACATAGAGTTGTATAGGAAAAACTTATGGCAATTACTGCTCTGAGACTACTTGATGGATTTTCATGAACCTTCACAGGAATGTTGCCCTTGGTGTCTAGTTGATCCTAGCAAAATGTCAGGCCTCCCGGAAATTCAAGATGGCCACCACGTCTAAAAATAGATTTAAAAAAACAAGTTTGTAGCGACTACTTCTTGAAAACTGTAAGTGATATTGATATGGGACTTTTTCTAAAATGATCATCATGACATGATGTTGGTCCTTGTCGAAATCATTTTGATTCGACATTAAACATGGCTGCCAGCGGCCATCTTTGTTTACATAGAGTTATATAGTAAAAACTTCCAACTTGTAGCGACTACTCCTCTGAAACTACTTGACAGTTTTTATGAAACTTCACAGGAATGCTGACCTAGCTATCAAAATCTATCAGTAGAGCTTCAAGGTCATTGACCTCTTGTTATAAAAAAGTCCCATATCAATATCACTAGCTATCAAAACCTATCAGTAGAGCTTCAAGGGCATTATCTCTTGGTAATTATTGCGCTGTATTATAGGAAACTGTTAATGTTCCAACTATATCTATGAACTATTTCACGTTTTAAATTGGTCATTTCATTCATTTTTATGTTTTTAAACAAATTTAAACAAAGCCTGTTGTACTCCCTTTAAAGGGAAAATAGCGACACAACAAAACAGCTCTATTAGTGAGTGTTTTGAAAAACTTGGAAAAAATTGAAAGAAATAATCAAAATCGGACGATAAATGTAAAAGATATGACCATTTGAAGTTTATTCTAAAATGGATATGGGAGCTGCCATTTTGAGAACTATGACGTCATAGTTCCAAATTACCATATATAGACATGATGGAATATTGATAAATATCATTTGAAGAAAAGACAATCAATGAATGCAAAATCCTTTATTGGTCATATAAAGCATTATTGCCATTAAGAATATATATTTTTCATAAAATTGGCGTCATCTTTTTCCTATAAATCAGTAAATTTTCCTATTTATAAATATTCCATATATGATCATTTAGAACTGTGATGTCATAGCTTTCAAAATGGCGACTTCCATATACGTTTTAACAGAATCTTCAAATGATCATATCTTCTTTGTTTATCATCCGATTTTGATAATTATTTCACCCTTATTCAAGTTTTTCAGAACACTCAATCATAAAGATGGTTTGGCTGTGTCGCTACATTCCCTTTAACCGAAAGACATTTTTTACAATGTAAACAACAAAATAGACGACAAAACATATACTCTTATATTTTTTGTTTTAAAGTTTCTTCAGTAAATCTCCATTAATTTTCTGAAGTGTATTTTCCTTGTTTTGCATTCACTGGTTAAAGAACTGTTCTGGATATTTTGCCTTTGTATTAAATTAAACTTTTTATCATTCTGTTTTCGATGAAAGATAATTCAGTTCAGATATTGTGTAACCTTTGTCTCTACTTTCAGACGAACTGCGACATCTCCTGGGCTCTGACACGGTACGGGTGGGTTCAGTGCGAATATTTGACATGTTTCAATATCGTAGCCTGAACAGGCGGATTGTGTACGTTGTTCTAGAGGGAGTCATAGAAACACTTTTCCCGCAAAATAAATTCAAGGAATTGTTTAGAAAACTCCATTCTCAGTCATCGAGATTAAAAATTGTGAACGCTGAAGAGGAAACGAATGACACAAATACAAGGAAGAGGAACGCGAAAACCTGATAATAAGGGTGTATAGGCTGTTCTTCCGTTAAATTTTTATGACGTGGTTTTGTAGATTGTTGCGTTATAGAGAGGTTTTGTATTTGTCGAGGTTAAAAACATGTTTGTGACTTAACAACTTTTACGGGCCAGTTTGCAAAAGTTTTAAAATGTCATATTTGTATTATTATAGAAAAAAATCTGTTTATTTTAAAAGAGACGCTGGCCGTTTTAATGAAAATAACATAGGGCTTTGTCGTTGTATATTTTTATGATGTTGTCAACATTTAATAGGAAAACTTCAGTTTTGTGCATTTGCTTGTTAAATTTATAGCAATTTGAAAGAGTTGTTGGACCAATTGAGATGAAACAATGGGACCAGTTCTTAGCTCGACTGATCAGAGATCAGCAGACTGATCAGAGATCAGCAGAGCTTATGCCGTGGTGCGGCGTCCGTCGTCCGTCTGTCTGTACGTCTGTCCGTAAACTTTTTTTTGTAGCGACTACTCCTCTGAAACTACTGAATGGATTTTCATGAAACTGTACAGAAATGTTGCCCATGAAGTCTAGTTGATCCTAGCAAAAATTCATGTTGATGTGAAATCCAAGATGGCCGCCAGATCTAAAAATAGGTTTTTAAAAAACAAGTTTGTAGCGACTACTTCTTGAAAACTATAAGTGATATTGATATGGGACTTTTTCTAAAATGATGAGCATGACATGATGTTGGTCCTTGTCAAAAATTGTTTTGATTCAACGTTAAACATGTTTGCCAGCGGCCATCTTTGTTTACATAGAGTTATATAGTAAAAACTTGTAGTGACTACTCCTTTGAAACTACTTGGCGGATTTTCATGAAACTTTACAGGAATGTTGCTCTTTATGTCTTATTGATCCTAGCAAAATTTCAGATCGGCCAGAAATTCAAGATGGCCACCACAGCTAAAAATAGATTTTTAAAAAAGAAGTTTGTAGCGACTACGTCTTGAAAACTATAAGTGATATTGATATGGGACTTTTTGTAAAATGATCAGCATGACATGATGGTTATCAGAGTCAAACATTATTTTGATTCGACGTTAAACATGGCTGCCAGTGGCCATCTTTGTTTACATAGAGTTATATGATGAAAACTTGTAGCGATTACTCCTCTGAAACTACTTGACGGATTTTCATGAAACTTCACAGGAATGTTGCTCTTGATGTCTTATTGATCCTAGCAAAATTTCAGGTCGGCCGGAAATTCAAGATGGCCGCCACGGCTAAAAATGATTTGTAAAAAACAAATTTGTAGCGACTACTTCTTGAAAACTATAAGTGATATTGATATGGGACTTTTTCTAAAATGATCAGCATGACATGATGTTGGTCCTTGTCAAAAATTGTTTTGATTCAACGTTAAACATGGCTGCCAGCGGCCATCTTTGTTTACATAGAGTTATATAGTAAAAACTTGTAGCGACTACTCCTTTGAAACTACTTGGCGGATTTTCATGAAACTTTACAGGAATGTTGCTCTTAATTGTCTAATTGATCCTAGCAAAATTTCAGGTCGGCCAGAAATTAAAGATGGCCACCACAGCTAAAAATAGATTTTTAAAAAAGAATTTTGTAGCGACTACGTCTTGAAAACTATAAGTGATATTGATATGAAACTTCACAGGAATGTTGCTCTTGATGTCTTATTGATCCTAGCAAAATGGCGGCCGGAAATTCAAGATGGCCGACATGGCTAAAAATAATTTTTCAGAAAACAAGTCTGTAGCGACTACTTCCTGAAATCAAAATCAATCAGTAGAGCTTCAAGGTCATTGACCTCTTGTTCTTATTGATTTGTAGGCAATTTTAGTTAGTGTTGTTCAAGTTTTCTTAAAAACGATGTTTTTGATTTCAGGCATTGATCTCGTTGCATAAATCAAATAAAAATTCAACAGAGTTAAAAAAAATATGGAATGAGGTTAACAGACAAGATTAAATGAAGTTTCTGTTGCTGTTAATCAGGGTAAACATCATGGTTCTGTTACATGTTGTTCCAGCAGTCTACCATGGTTCTGTTACATGTTGTTCCAGCAGTCTACCATGGTTCTGTTACATGTTGTTCCAGCAGTCTACCATGGTTCTGTTACATGTTGTTCCAGCAGTCTACCATGGTTCTGTTACATGTTGTTCCAGCAGTCTACCATGGTTCTGTTACATGTTGTTCCAGCAGTCTACCATGGTTCTGTTACATGTTGTTCCAGCAGTCTACCATGGTTCTGTTACATGTTGTTCCAGCAGTCTACCATGGTTCTGTTACATGTTGTTCCAGCAGTCTACCATGGTTCTGTTACATGTTGTTCCAGCAGTCTACCATGGTTCTGTTACATGTTGTTCCAGCAGTCTACCATGGTTCTGTTACATGTTGTTCCAGCAGTCTACCATGGTTCTGTTACATGTTGTTCCAGCAGTCTACCATGGTTCTGTTACATGTTGTTCCAGCAGTCTACCATGGTTCTGTTACATGTTGTTCCAGCAGTCTACCATGGTTCTGTTACATGTTGTTCCAGCAGTCTACCATGGTTCTGTTACATGTTGTTCCAGCAGTCTACCATGGTTCTGTTACATGTTGTTCCAGCAGTCTACCATGGTTCTGTTACATGTTGTTCCAGCAGTCTACCATGGTTCTGTTACATGTTGTTCCAGCAGTCTACCATGGTTCTGTTACATGTTGTTCCAGCAGTCTACCATGGTTCTGTTACATGTTGTTCCAGCAGTCTACCATGGTTCTGTTACATGTTGTTCCAGCAGTCTACCATGGTTCTGTTACATGTTGTTCCAGCAGTCTACCATGGTTCTGTTACATGTTGTTCCAGCAGTCTACCATGGTTCTGTTACATGTTGTTCCAGCAGTCTACCATGGTTCTGTTACATGTTGTTCCAGCAGTCTACCATGGTTCTGTTACATGTTGTTCCAGTCTAAGCGAATTATCACCTTTTAAAGGTGTATTAATATACGCCAGTCAAAACAGTGGTTTGTTGTGTTTTAAAGGGACACCTGGCACTCTGGAGAGCTATTTCATACATGGGAATATTCTCTGATCAAAACATCTACAAGCTGCTACAAAAATGTCTTATTTTGTCAACGGAACCCCACTATTGAATAAACTGATTTTTTGTGTGAAATATTTGCTATTTGTGTAATATAAATTTAGAGAAAACATGCAAATTCAAATTGCATAATACTGTTTTATCAGAGTAAATGTTCCGCTGACACTAGCAGATGGTTAAATATTTCATAAAATGTGACTAATGTGTCGAAATTTTGGCTTAAATTATTACCCTTATGACATTAGTTTGAAAATGACCTTAATTAGGTTTAACTTTTGCTAAAACAGAGTTAATAATGATTGTTTTTAAGATTATTTGGAGTGAAAACGCAGCAAGATTGCCACATTCCTTTTATTGTAAACAAAATTAAGTCCTGTTTTAGTTACACTGTTATATCTTGGTCGATGTATAGTCATGTCATGTTTAACTTCTTCAGCATTTTATTCGTGCCTTTTAGAAGCATACAAATGTCAAGCAATTCCATTTTAGAAGTACGTAGATGTAGAGCTAATGTGATTTCATGGTTAAGCAAATGAGAACTTCATTCAGAACATACATTTAATGTTGATGTATGTACTTCTTAAGGTCAGACTATGCTTATTAACCCTTAACCCCCTACATATATATAATGGACTGTTCTTTCTTTGAATTAAGACCATTCCATTTATGTGAAGACCATTCCATTTATGTGACAAAGGGGTGTTTTGGGGAAATGACAGCAGCCAGACATTGTAAACCCTGATCAGCCTGCGAGTTACCTGAGGCTGATCTGGGTTTACAATGAACGCAAAGGCTATTATAGTTGTGCTTAGCGGGTTAAGGGTTAAAAAGTAAAATGGAAGTCTTATTAAACTTGGGAGATTACAAACTCAAATCAACTTAATATAATAATAATAATAACTTGTAAAATATTCCAAATTAATCATTTCACTTTGGTCATTTTGTTTGCGTAACAAACATATGTCTTAGCATACCAAAATTGGGGAAAAATTATTTCAAAATCAGTTGAGTCGATTAACACAAGGGGAAATCATTGAACCAACACAAATTTGGAGGTAATATTATACACCTACATGCCACAAAGTTGGCATCATCTCCATTATTTCCCGTGTGGTTGCCGGGGGCCCCGTTTGGTCAGGGGGCAAAGAATACGGCCACTGCAGATCCCTTTGGAGGGGTAGGCAGAGGGGTAGAATCCCCCCAAATTCATGTTCATTTTATCATTTTTTGTTCATGTTCATTAAAGGTCTTCAACATGATCCCTGCATTGTTTCAGGTGCTATCTCGCTCGCATCAAAAGAGCAGTGGCAGAAAAACAATAACGTGGCTCCAGCGTAAATGGAGTTTCTACGATAGAATTGGCAGCAACTCTGCAGTTCAGGGTGAGAAGGTTCTAGGCCCATTTTCCATATTTTATCTCGATGTACATGGAAGATGAGCCTGGCATGTTCATGCCTTTTAGGCGCCATATAACCTTTTCATGTGTTGGTGCGCCTTAAAACCCCAATTCAATTCATCTCCATTATGGGATTAAAATAGGCATAGTTGGCTTTATGTGGTGTGTTTTGTTTAAATAGGAGACGCAACTTTATATTTAAAGATTTTTTTATATATTTTTGAAGTAATTCAATAGGTGGTTTGACCTTTTTATCACCAAGTTTAGATTTATTATAGAAAGTATTTGGCAGGGTTTTACAAACGGTCAAATGACCTGATCCTTAGAACCAGTAAAGACATCCACTCAGAGTTTGACCGGTCATAGAACATATATTATTGAAAAGTATAATTTTCTGATGAATTACCTATATGGTACATGCCAACAAACATTGTCTTCGACAACGTAAAGGTTAAGAAGATGCTTTTGTAAATGTTATTATTAATTAACTGAACTATATTAGCCTTGTTTTACTAGAAACTCTACACACAATACAATGCAAACTCGGCCAATATGAACCGGAAGTCGGCCAATATGAACCGGAAGTCGGCCAATATGAAAAAATATGGCCAATATGAAGAAACTCGCCAATACGAGATTTAAGTGACGTCATTCACGTGAAGTAACGCCATTCGCGCCCGCTTTTTGACATATAAATGAAATTAACGCTACTATAAATAAACGCAAAGTATGTCAAAATAATTTGATTAAAAACAAATTATACTGTAGCGGCTGTTAATTAATAAAATTGTCATTAATTAAGTGTTTTCATATTGTCCGAGTTATTGGTCCTCGGACTGTTATATTGGCCCGCGGCCTTGGGCCAATATGACAGTCCTTGGACCAATAACTGGGCCAATATGAAACCACTTAATAACATCATAGTATTGTTTTTGAGTGAAAATGTTTAAAATAGACCTTAACATTTCAGTGCAACCCTTTAAAGGGACAAATGGCAATCTTGAAGTCATTATCAAGCATTAAAATTAGCCTGTCGATTTCGTAATCCATGCCATGTTGACTTCTAATCTGCTTGCATGTATATAAACACATTTTGAGTTTTCGTTTTTCCTTCATTATTCCAATATGAAATGTAATCAAGAGTTTATTGTAATATACTACCGACACCGCGAGATTTTTAAAAATCAAGACTGTCATGTGTCCCTTTAAAAAAAATGCACACTGTGTGGAATAAATCGTTAGGTTGATACATATTAATGACCAATTTTTTTGTAATATTTGACCATGATTTTCTAGTATGATTTTTGCAATGTAACGTCATTTTGCTATAATTATGAATTTATTATTACATTTAAAATATTCACTTTTACATGTTGAATTTATTTATTTATTGTGTTGTTAAGTTTAATAAGATTTAATATATGTTTTGTTTTTGATGTAAAAATCTCATTTATTAGCTCTACTGTTCAAAGATCAGCACAGCTTATGCCGTGATGCGGTGTCAGTCGTCCATCCGTCCGTCTGTCTGTAATCCCTGCATTGTTTCAAGTGCTATCTCGCTTGCATCAAAAGAGCAGTGGCAGAAAAACAATAACGTGGCTCCAGCGTAAATGGAGTTTCTACGATAGAATTTGCAGCAACTCTGCAGCAGGGTGAGAAGGTTCTAGGCCCATTTTCCATATTTTATCTCGATGTACATGGAAGATGAGCCTGGCATGTTCATGCCTGTTAGGCGCCATATAACCTTTTCATGTGTTGGTGCGCTTTAAAACCCCAATTCAATTGACTGTCTGTCCGTAAACTTTTTTTTGCGGCTACTCCTCTAAAACTACTGGATGGATTTTCATGAAACTTTACAGGAATGTTGCCCATGATGTCTCGTTGATCCTAGCAAAATTTCATGTTCATGTTGATGTGAAATCCAAGATGGCTACCAAAGCTAAAAATATATTTTTAAAAAACAAGTTTATAGCGACTACTTCTTGAAAACTGTAAGTGATATTGTTATGGGACTTTTTCTGAAAGGATCAGCATGACATGATGTTGATCCTTTTCGAAATTTTTTGATTCAACATTAAACATGGCCGCCAGTGGCCATCTTTGTTTACATAGAATTATATAATAAAAACTTGTAGCGACTACTCCTCTGAAACTACTTGACGGATTTTCATGAAACTTCTCAGGAATGCTGCTCTTGATGTCTAATTGATCCTGGCAAAATTTCAGGTCGGCCAGAAATTCAGGATGGCCGCCACAGCTAAAAATAGATTTTTAAAAAACAAATTTGTAGCTACTACTACTTGAAAACTATAAGTGATATTGATATGGGACTTGTTCTGAAATGATCAGCATGACATGGTGTTGGTCCTTGTCGAAAGTCATTTTGATTCAGCGTTAAACATGGCTGCCAGCGGACATCTTTATTTACATAGATTTATTTAGTAAAAGCGTGTAGCAACTACTTCCCTGAAACTACTTGACGAATTTTCATGAACCTTCACAGGAGTATTGCTCTTGATATCTAGTTGATCCTAGTAAAATGTCAGGTTAGCTGGAAATTCAAGATGGCCGCAACAGCTAAAAATAGAGTTTTAAAAAACAAGTTTGTAGTGACTACTTCTTGAAAACTATGTGATATTGATATGGGACTTTCTCTAAAATGATCAGCATGACATGATATTGGTCCTTGTTGAAAATCATTTGATTCAACATTAAACATAGCTTCCAGTGGCCATCTTTTGGCTGCCAGTGGCCATCTTTATTAACGTAGGGTTATATAGTAAAATCTTGTAGTGACTACTCCTCTGAAAATACTTGACAGATTTTCATGAAACTTCACAGGAATGTTGCACTTGATGTCTAGTTGATCCTAGCAAATTTTCAGGTCGGCCAGAAATTCAAGATGCCCGCCATGGTTAAAAATAGATTTAATAAAAAAATAAAATTGTAGCAACTACTTCTTGAAAACTATAAGTGATATTGATATGGATTTTTTTCTAAAATTATCAGCATAACATGATGTTGGTCCTTCTTGAAAATTATTTTGATTCAACATTAAACATGACGTGGCATCTTTGGCCATCAAGTGTGTAGCGACTACTCCTCTGAAACTACTCGACAGATGTTCATGAAACTTCACAGGAATGCTAATCTAGCTATCAAAACCTATCGGTAGAGCTTCAAGGTCATTGACCTCTTGTTGAATGTGCAATACAGGAGTGGTGAGAATATGTAATGATAAAAACTTTGACTCAATTGTTTAGATAAGATTCAACGAATTGTTGTTAAGTGATGGAGTTTTTCTGCAAATTTAACGAGTAAAAATGTTTTCCTCCTGAACAACTTTAACCCGAATGCAGTGAACTTCAAATTTATTTGTACTGAGTGTTATATTTTGTAATCTAAATAAAGAGATTTCTCCAAATTCAAGACGAAAAATACAAGACCGATATTCCAGTCACATAGGGTAATTAGTAAAGAGGAGTTCACAGTTATATTATTTTACTCAAAAAGTTGTGATGTAGATTGTGATTTAGATATTCCTATTTTATGTAAGTCGCCCCTGTAGCTCACTGGACCAAGTCTTGCGCTTTAGAGCTTCAGACCTCTGCTCTGTGTGGGTTGGAGTCCTGGCGGTGCCATGTCGGGTGGGTTGGAGTCCTGGCGGTGCCATGTCGGGTGGGTTGGAGTCCTGGCGGTGCCATGTCGGGTGGGTTGGAGTCTTGGCGGTGCCATGTCGGGTGGGTTGGAGTCTTGGCGGTGCCATGTCAGGTGGGTTGGAGTCCTGGCGGTGCCATGTCGGGTGGGTTGGAGTCGTGGCGGTGCCATGTCGGGTGGGTTGGAGTCCTGGCGGTGCCATGTCGGGTGGGTTGGAGTCCTGGCGGTGCCATGTCGGGTGGGTTGGAGTCTTGGCGGTGCCATGTCGGGTGGGTTGGAGTCTTGGCGGTGCCATGTCAGGTGGGTTGGAGTCCTGGCGGTGCCATGTCAGGTGGGAATGTTTATCTCATCTCCGGCTGAGATAGTTGTCCAAATATGACAATTAATATTATGTGTTAACCGGACGTTATACTGTAAACTGGGTGTTCAACCCTATTTCTTTCTGACATTCTGACATTCTATTTGTATAGAACAATGACATTACAGTTGCAGTACATTGTTAACTTTGTATATAGTAATTGCTTGCACTTTTCATTGTTCTAAGTGTTTTGATAAGTCACAAAATGAATGCTGTTCTCAGGTAATTTATTTTAGGCATTCTTGAAACAGTGTTCAAGTTCAAAATATTGGTGTCAGGAAATTATATACAATTCTGGCCTACAAAGGGTAGGACCCCACATTCATATTCATTTTGTCATTTTTTATCATGCTCATTCAAGGTCTTTATCAGGACACAATGCAAATGTGGATCCATCGTAAATGGAGTGTCTACTATAGAAGTTGCAGCAACTCTGCAGTTCTGCAGGTATAAAAAAGGTTCTTGGCCCATTCTCCATATGTTATCTAGATGTAAATGGAGGATGAGCCTGGCACGTTCATTCCTGTTAAGCACCATATAACGTTTCATGTGTTGGTGCGCCTTAAAACCCAATTAAATTAAATTTACCAACCATTCTTAAGAATATTCTTAGACTTAAGCCCAAGTATGCAAATTTCAATCATTCAGGTTTCTATAAGTTTAAATTATACACATTCATAACAAGCTACTGTGTATAAATATCATAAATACTAATAAATAGCAAATTCATACATTGTTTAAATTTGATGATCTGAATGAAATTCGAGTACTTGAGCTCAAGACGTCTAAAAATAGTTTGAAGAATGGTGGGAGAATTTCAGGCCAGGACTGTTGATGAGGTCGATATGTCCCTGATTAAAAGTGATGTTGCCAGAGGACAAAGTCCAACATCAATATTATTTTTTCTCGGGTCCTTGGAACCATATATTGACCGAAACAAAAGTCTATAATGACACTAATTCGGTACATTATTCCGTTAGTAAGAACTATGATTACTTGATTTACTGTCAGTATTGCATTGTTACATCACGGTGTGGTCTGTATAGCTGTCCATATCCTGAATTGGCTGATGTGTAACCTCACTAAATGAAAAAGTGAGTCACAAAATAATTATATATAATAAATGCATTATTATTCCCCCACTTTTTTGGAGAGCATCTGTCATCCATTGTTAACTGAGCATAATTGTCAGAGGCGATCTCATCGAAACATTCAAGATATTGAAGCATAGGTATCATTTGTACTCTTCATCATTGTTTAAAGTTACTGATCCAACCACACATGCTATGAGAGGACACACTATATGAAGTTATTTAAGCCAAGGCTTGTAAAAGGACTGTCTTTGAGACAAAACTTCTTCAGCATACGAGTCCTAAATCCTGGAACAATCTTCCACAGAGTTTAGTTGAAGCAGACACAGTAGCCACAGAATGGACTTGATAACCACTGGCAGATCACTACTGAATATGGGACACAAGAGGCATTGCCTATTCCTTAAATTCCCATAAAAATGTAAATGTAAATATAATTCCAAAAACATTGAAGGTATTATACACATATATTAACCCAGTGGTTATAATGCTGTCCTTTGATATACAGTATAGAAGTAATATCAGTATTTTTTTTGCATTTCCATGGACACTAGTTTATAGACTTCCTGAAACTTGCGTCCAAATATCAACCTAGTGGTCATGTGCCTTTGGTATTTAGAACTTTTTAATATCAGTAGTTTAGTCCATAATAAATTAATTGCTAGATTCACATCCCAGCCCGCCCCTGTTTTTTATGCCGCAACGGTCATTTTTAGCTCTACTAACCAAAGGCCAGGCGTATGCGATCACTTTTCGTCCGTCTGTCTGTCTGTCCGTCTGTGTTAGCAATTTTATAAAAGCGACATCTCCTCTGAAACCGCTTAAAGGATTTTGATGAAACTTCATCACAATGTTACTTGGGAGTGCCCCTCTCAGATTTGTGTTTTTCATGGCCGCCAGTCATCGAAAATGGCCACTATGGCTAAAACTAGGTCAAATTTAAGGAAATTTCAAATGACATCTCCGACGAAACCACTTATTCCATTATTGTGAAATACCATAAATATGTTGCTTGGGTTGGCCTCTATCAAGTCTGTGTTTCTCGTTATCGTCGAATAATCAAAATGTCCGCCACAGCGACCCATTTTTACATAGAGTTATATAGGAAAAGGCTAAAAATTACATATTTTTTGAAACCGCTTGAAGTTTTGATGGAACTTCATTACAATGATCTTTAGGATAGTCCCCCTCAGATTTGTGTTTTATGCGGCTGCCAGTCATCCAAGATGTCCACCATGGCTAAAACTGGTCAGATTTACGGAAATTTACGGTGGTTTCGGAGATGTCATTTCAAATTTCCTTAAATTTTATCCTCATGACACTTTGACAAAAAGCATCCGAGTGGTCTTGTATGGTTTTTAAAAAAAAATGTATAGTTTCTCTGGAAACAAGATCGCCATTTTGTTTATTAAATACTGATCAAACATCCCTATTGAAACAGTTTGTTTGTTTGTATGGTGTTTTACATCATTTTCAACACATGTAAGGTTATATATGACGGGAAACAGCCTATTGGCCTAGGTGTAATGTCCCAACACATGTAAGGTTATATATGACGGGAAACAGCCTATTGGCCTAGGTGTAATGCCCCAACACATGTAAGGTTATATATGACGGGAAAAAGCCTATTGGCCGAGGTGAAATGCCCCAGTCATACGTGTCTCTTATTTATTACATTGCTTGTGTCACAAATTTCTAAACTGAGAATTTTAGCAACCAGATTATACAACCTTGTGGAGATGTTCATGTGGATAAATAAATTGTTTCAACAGTTGCTTGTATTAAATTCATAATTATGAAAATACAGGTCGAGAGATTAATTTTTTGCCCGTCTCAGTAAATTATTAGTGCTAAACACACTGTATAACCTGTAAGGTAGTATGTGAATCGTGGCAAGTCTCATGTGTTCACATATATCTGAATCTAATTAGTGGGGACAGAGGTGGGTCAGGAATCTTAATTAGTGGGGACAGAGGTGGGTCAGGAATCTTAATTAGTGGGGACAGAGGTGGGTCCGGAATCTTAATTGGTGGGGACAGAGGTGGGTCAGGAATCTTAATTAGTGGGGTCAGAGGTGGGTCAGGAATCCTAATTAGTGGGGACAGAGGTGGGTCAGGAATCTAATTAGTGGGAACAGAGGTTGGTCAGGAATCTAATTAGTGGGGACAGAGGTGGGTCAGGATTCTAATTAGTGGGGTCAGAGGTGGGTCAGTGATAATGTCAAACTCTTACACGTTTTTCTGACATTTATACTTCATGCTTTGTTAAACGTTTCTCTCCGACATTTATACTTCATGCTTTGCCAGCAGTGTTTGTGTTATATAACTGAGATTATACGAAACAAAAACAAAAAACATGTTTTTTCATTGTTTTTAGCTCTACTGATCAGAGATCAGCAGAGCTTATGCCGTGGTGCAGTGTCCTTCCGTCCGTCTGTCTGTCCGTAAACTTTTTTTTGTAGCGACTACTCCTCTGAAACTACTGAATGGATTTTCATGAAACTTTACAGAAATGTTGCCCATGAAGTCTAGTTGATCCTAGCAAAAATTCATGTAGATGTGAAATCCAAGATGGCCACCAAATCTAAAAATAGGTTTTTAAAAAACAAGTTTGTAGCGACTACTTCTTGAAAACTCTTCAGGGATATTGATATGGGACTTTTTCTAAAATGATCAGCATGACATGATGTTGGTCCTTGTCGAAAATCAGTTTGATTCAACGTTAAACATGGCTGCCAGCGGCCATCTTTGTTTACATAGAGTTATATAATAAAAACTTGTAGCGACTACTCCTCTGAAACTACTTGACGGATTTTCATGAAACTTCACAGGAATGTTGCTCTTGATGTCTAATTGATCCTAGCAAAATTTCAGGTCGGCCGGAAATTCAAGATTGCCGCCACGGCTAAAAATAGATTTTCAAAAAACAAGTTTGTAGCGACTACTTCCTGAAATCAAAATCAATCAGTAGAGCTTCAAGGTCATTGACCTCTTGTTTAGGATTTTACTGCGAAATAAAACATTTTTAAGCCAAAACATTACAAAAAAAAGTTATATATAAAAGGCAAGCTTGTGACAACTGAAATCCTCAAAAGCTGGTAATTTCAGTGCATATAAATACGTCTTGTAGGCTCCTTAACTTTGAAATAATTTTAATCTGCTGACCGTGTAAATGCCATTCCTGAATTCATCCTTCCATCGTGTGTGTTTTAATCGTCCGTCTTATTGTGCCATTATTTCCGGTGCAAGTCTCGGTTCTTGTATTTTTTCTGTACAATGTAATTCAACTGATTCTTGCATTGTTTTTGGTAGTGACAGTTTGAAATAAATTATTAAAACCTGTATTTGTGTATGTCTTTATTCCATTTAAATGCCTCTTGATGGGTAGAATGTACCCATGTAGAATGTATCTCTGTGGAATAGACCTGTGTAGAATGGACCAATGTAGAATAGACCTGTGTTGAATGTACTGTACCTGTGTAGAATGGACCTGTGTAGAATGGACCTGTGTAAATTATACCTGTGTATAAATAGACCGTGTAAAATGGACATGTGTAGCATGTACCTGTGTAAATTGTACCTGTGTAGAATGTACCTATATAGAATGTGTCTGTGTAGAATGTACCTGTATAGAATGTACCTGTGTAGAATGTACCTATATAGAATGTGTCTGTGTAGAATGTACCTGTGTAGAATGTACCTGTGTGTAAATTGTACCTGTGTGGAATGTACCTGTGTAAATTGTACCTGTGTAGAATGTACCTGTGTAAAATGTACTGGTGTAGAATGGACCTGTGTAAAGTGTACTGGTGTAGAATGGACCTGTGTAAATTGTACCTGTGTAGAAGTGATCTGTGTAGAATGGACCTGTGTAGAATGTACCCATGTAGAATGTACCCATGTAGAATGTACCAGTGTAGAGTGTACCTTTGTAGAATGTACCATACCTGTGTAGAATGTACCATACCTGTATAGAATGTACCCATGTAGAATGTACCAGTGTAGAATGGACCTGTATATAATGTACCGGTGTAGAGTGTACCTTTGTAGATTACCTTATCTGTGTAGAATATACGGTTACCTGTGTAGAATGTACATGTGGAATAGACCTGTGTAGAATGTACCGGAATGAACCAGAGGAATCTATTCGATAATAAATGTAGGGCACGGTTCCCGGATTCCTATGTATCCTTTCCCTCTCCCTGGGACGGCTCTAAATAACCTATACTGTGTTGAGACGTTAAACAACATTCAATTGTAACTATATAACTATACCAAGTTATGTGCAAAAATATGGAAAAATCATGGTGTAATTGAATTTTTAGTGTTATTGACCTCCCCTGGGATCGGAGCCAAAAATTATGGTGAAGTCATACCGAAAGTTTGGTTGAAGAACGGACAAACGGAGGCGATTTTAATATAACGTTTTTTTTTCAAAATAAAGTATACTTTGATCAAATAACAAAAATATAATTATGTCTTAAAGCATCATATGATTTATACAACAAACAAGATGGCCCTAAAACGATCACCTAAATACTGGCCCATTAACGAAATTCTTCGAAATCTCATGGTCATATACAATCTGTGCAAGTTTGTATAAGATTGTTCAAGAAATGTGGCCTCTGTTGTGTAGACAACATTGATATAAAGACTGACAAAGTTTGGTAAAGATCAAATACAAAATGAAGGTGCTAGAGTTTAACCGCTGGGGCATGGCCAAATGTGACCCGCGGGCTACATGTAATATATGAGAGCTGTGTGCCTTGTGGTTTCAGAGAAGGAGATTTTTTAAGTTTTTCTCTATACAAGTCTATGTAAAACATGTGACCCCTGGGGCAGGGCCAAATGGACCCCAGGGTCACCATTTGAATAAACTTGGTAAAGGACCATAAGCTCATAGTAAATGCAAAATATTAATAGCTCATAGTAAATGCAAAATATTAAACCTCTGGCTCTTGTAGTTTCAGAGAAGATTTTTTTTGATTTGTCTATGTTAAACTGTGACCCCCGAGGCAGGGCCAAATGCGACCTCAGGGTCACTATTTGAACAAACTTGGTAAAGGACCATAATCTTATAGTAAATACAAAATATTAAACCTCTGGCTATGTAAAACTGTGATCCCAGGGGCAGTGCCAAATTAGACCCCAAGGTCACCATTTAGACAAACTTGGTAGAGGACCATAAGCTTATAGCAAATGCAAAATATTAAAACTGGCTCAAGCAGTTTCAGAGATTTTTTAAGTTTTTCCCTATACAAGTCTATGTATTTAACAGGTCTCCTGGGGCGGGGCCAAATGTGACCCCAGGGTCACCATTTGAACAAACTTGGTAAAGGACCATAATCTTACAGTAAATACAAAATATTAAACCTCTGGCTCTTGTAGTTTCAGAGAAGAAGACTTTTTAATTTTTAGCTCTACTGGCCAAGGGCCAGCAGAGCTTATGGGATGGCGAGTTGTCCGTCGTCCGTCCGTCTGTTAACTTTTACCTCGTTAAGACGATAGGTCTTCATTTTTCATCCGATCTTTAACAAACTTTAACAGATTGTTAATATCAATGAAAGCTCGGACAAGTTCGAAAACCAGCCAGATCGGGCCAGTAAAAGCGGAGTTGCAGCCCTTGATTTAGTTAAAAATGCTATATTTTGCCTC